>JAMPIV010000324.1:0-255792 GCA_024509875.1 Oreohelix idahoensis | reverse complement strand
CATTATGTATACCCCCTTAAACTGACATTGTATTAAAATAAGAGGGGAAATTAATTGTTTTAATGAACGGAACTGAGAACATCTCCAATACTAGTTCCAACAGAAATAAACACTTGAAGTCATGAAGACAAATAACAACATAGCTTGAAAAAAAAAACACCAGTATTACCTCATATTACTACTACACAACTGACACACATAGGATAAGATTAATAAAATATGTCACTACAAGATTCATATTGATAAATTCTGTACATATAACTTGTAATTAAAATTGATTGTGAATTCCTGGTTCACTTTGTATTTGAATCAGGACTCATATATATTAATGAAAAGTACTTAATACATATTGATATTTGAAAATTTACCAGTGACTTGTTTAAGATAGTCTTATAGAATGTTTCATGTGTGTGAGTGTCACAGTGTTGTCAAGTGTGGTGGAATAAATTAAATTGTTGATCTGTCTGTTGTTGTTGTGACTTACACTTCATCATATACATACCCTAGACATATAACGTAGTCATCACAATATTCCAGAATAATTCTGACTGAGGTATAAATATGTGGCAGCAAGTAAGGTTATCTGTAAAACACTACACCTATTAGATACAGATACCTTCACCGCTGATCTCAGTCAGTACACTAAGTCCCCTATAGATATTTATAAAATCCCACTTTACCACAACGACCTACTTTTAGATACGCTTGCGTTGTGACCATTAGTGGATGGGTTTGAAAAAAAAAAATCGAAAAAAGGTGATTCGTCTTACGAGGACAAAAGACAAAGAAAATAGTCTACGTTACGGCCACAAGGCCTTCGTCAGGAAAGGAAAGAAAGTGAAGTCTAGATAGGACACATAAAAAACTTAATAAAATAATAAAATAAAAACTGGGTACTTCCCTGAAGGCAAGAACCGAAATTCGCTGTCTGTTGAAGAGCGCGTGGCTGAACAGAAAGCGACTTCCGCCGCCGGGTGTACACAATACATACTGAAAAACTAAAAAACGAAACCGGACAATAAACTACCCAACGGGATAAAAGTGGGGACTGGAAATAGAAGAGGACAGAATGAGTGGGAGATAAATAAATATGAAATTAAAAAATGTATATGGCATACAAATAGAAGAATAGGATAAGAGTGGAAAGAGTCAAATAGAGCAAGAGAGGAAAGGGTGACCTCAGACAAAGGTGTGAAAAGTGTTGAGACCGGCTGGTTTTAGACACCCCATGCGGTGTATAAGACGGTTCTCAAGCTGTTCTCGGCTGGCAGTGTCAGAGGAGCAGGATCGGATCGCTGTGACCTGGATGTCGATGGGACCATGGTGGTCAGGACCATTGAAGTGTATGGCAACTGGTGTGGACTTTTGCTGAGCGATGTCATTTAAGTGCTGGCTGAATCTGTCCCCAAGTCGTTTGCCTGTTTGGCCAATATAGGTTTTGCAGCAACGTTTACATATGATCGTATAAATGACATTGCGCGATTCACACGTGAAGCTACTAGTGATGGTGTACATAGCCTTAGGAAAGGACACCTTCTGGGTTGAGGTGACATACTTGCACGTGTTGCATCTTGTCCGACCACAGGGTAGTGTGCCAAAGTGAGTGGCATTCTCCTTTGGGAGACGGCTGTGAACAAGAAGATCCTTCAAGTTCTTGTCACGTCTATATGCCACCAAAGGTGCTTCACTGAATACTTTTTGGGTCACAGGCTCTGCTTGGAGAATAGGGAGGTGGCGGAAAAGGATCTGTTTGACAGTAGTACTATGAGGGTGATGGGTCAAGATTAATTTGACTATCCGAAGTGGATTTATGGTGAGGTATGAGGGCCTCCTGACGAGAGATGGGGAGCACACGTTGGAGAGCAGAGGTGAGAACATGTTCTGGATAAAGTCGGTTACGGAAGAAATCCAACATCTCATTTGCTCGTAAGTGGAAGTCATCGTCGTCTTGGCATAAACGGCGGAGGCGGAGAAGTTGTGAAAAAGGAAGGGAGTCACGACAGGCCCGAGGATGAGAAGAGGTATACAGGAGGTAGCTGTGGGCATCTGTCGGCTTGTAGTATACTGAGGTATTAAGGCCGGAGGGCGTGATAGAAATAGTAATGTCAAGGAAGTTGACAGAAACTGTGGAGACGAGGGAGGTGAACTTAATGGTGGGGTGAAAGTGGTTCACAAAGTCGATGAAGCGGTGTAAATCAGTCTCAGACATATCTGTGAGACCTATGCCATCATCGATATATCTGCGGTAAAACCCAGGGAAAGGACCGGAGTATTGTTGCCATATCTGATGCTCCAAGTGGCCCATGAATAGACAGGCATAGCTGGGACCCATCTTCGTTCCCATGGCAACACCACTAATTTGGTCAAAAAATTGACCATTGAATTCAAAGGAATTCAGGTTAAGGACCAGTTCAGCAAGACGGAGAAGGGTGTCAGTGGATATAGAAGGGCAAGTGCGCTGATCCAGAAAAAACCGAAGAGCTCGGAGACCATCAGAGTGGGGAATAGAGGTATACAGAGAGCAGACGTCTAGCAAGAAAAGACGGTAGGAGCGGTCTGCTGGGAGTCGGATAGAGGAGAAAGTAGTAAGAGCGTGATTGGTGTCTTTGATGAAGGAGGGAAGACTCTATAGGCTGGAAAATGCTGTCTCTATCCACCACTATCCCCACTGAAAGCTTCATGAGTTCCCCTAAACCACCATAAACTATCCCGTCTCATCCCTACCCCCAAAGCTACCCCTCCATCCTCCACTCCATCATGCGCTCAGGTAGTCTGCATCCCCCCAGATCTACCCCTCTCTGAGGAAGAGCGCTCTGTTCTTAGTAAGGGCTTAAAATTTGTTCCTCTTCGTCCGACCCTAGACCAATACAATCTCCTCCAGGATGTTCATCGGTTTCACCGTCGCATGAGGCTGAAGCTCCATTTTAGAGAGGAAGACAGCACTCCGCAGTCTCAGGCTGAATCCGACATCTTTGCACGCTTTTCTGACTCTACTAAACCTCCCTTTACACCTAAACCTGGAGCCTCTCATGCCCTGGACCTGTATATCAAGAACACCATCCATGACATTCAGCAGCTCCGCCCTCGTAGATTGCATTATTCCAATCTCACTTCGGCAGAGTCTAGTGCTCTCTCCCTTCTTCGCCGTAGAGACGACATTGTCATCAAACCGGCTGACAAGGGAGGAGCCATTGTCGTCTGGCAGAAAGACTTGTACCTAAGTGAAGGTAAAAACCAGTTGACCAATGGCTCTTTTTACAGGTCTAGGACCAGCGATGCGACTGTCTCTAACAATCGCATTGTACACAACACCATTAAACAGCTTATCAATAGTAATGATCTTCCTCCCGGGGCATCTCGTCTTAGGATTCATGACAGCTCTTTGGGCAAGCCTGTATTCTACATGCTCCCCAAAATTCACAAGATCGAAAACCCTGGAAGACCTATTGTCTCAGCCTGTTCTTGTCCTACTGAACACATTTTTGACTTCCTCGACAGCATTTTCCAGCCTATCGTTGAGAGTCTTCCCTCCTTCATCAAAGACACCAATCACGCTCTTACTACTTTCTCCTCTATCCGACTCCCAGCAGACCGCTCCTACCGTCTTTTCTTGCTAGACGTCTGCTCTCTGTATACCTCTATTCCCCACTCTGATGGTCTCCGAGCTCTTCGGTTTTTTCTGGATCAGCGCACTTGCCCTTCTATATCCACTGACACCCTTCTCCGTCTTGCTGAACTGGTCCTTAACCTGAATTCCTTTGAATTCAATGGTCAATTTTTTGACCAAATTAGTGGTGTTGCCATGGGAACGAAGATGGGTCCCAGCTATGCCTGTCTATTCATGGGCCACTTGGAGCATCAGATATGGCAACAATACTCCGGTCCTTTCCCTGGGTTTTACCGCAGATATATCGATGATGGCATAGGTCTCACAGATATGTCTGAGACTGATTTACACCGCTTCATCGACTTTGTGAACTACTTTCACCCCACCATTAAGTTCACCTCCCTCGTCTCCACAGTTTCTGTCAACTTCCTTGACATTACTATTTCTATCACGCCCTCCGGCCTTAATACCTCAGTATACTACAAGCCGACAGATGCCCACAGCTACCTCCTGTATACCTCTTCTCATCCTCGGGCCTGTCGTGACTCCCTTCCTTTTTCACAACTTCTCCGCCTCCGCCGTTTATGCCAAGACGACGATGACTTCCACTTACGAGCAAATGAGATGTTGGATTTCTTCCGTAACCGACTTTATCCAGAGCATGTTCTCACCTCTGCTCTCCAACGTGTGCTCCCCATCTCTCGTCAGGAGGCCCTCATACCTCACCATAAATCCACTTCGGATAGAGTCAAATTAATCTTGACCCATCACCCTCATAGTACTACTGTCAAACAGATTCTTTTCCGCCACCTCCCTATTCTCCAAGCAGAGCCTGTGACCCAAAAAGTATTCAGTGAAGCACCTTTGGTGGCATATAGACGTGACAAGAACTTGAAGGATCTTCTTGTTCACAGCCGTCTCCCAAAGGAGAATGCCACTCACTTTGGCACACTACCCTGTGGTCGGACAAGATGCAACACGTGCAAGTATGTCACCTCAACCCAGAAGGTGTCCTTTCCTAAGGCTACGTACACCATCACTAGTAGCTTCACGTGTGAATCGCGCAATGTCATTTATACGATCATATGTAAACGTTGCTGCAAAACCTATATTGGCCAAACAGGCAAACGACTTGGGGACAGATTCAGCCAGCACTTAAATGACATCGCTCAGCAAAAGTCCACACCAGTTGCCATACACTTCAATGGTCCTGACCACCATGGTCCCATCGACATCCAGGTCACAGCGATCCGATCCTGCTCCTCTGACACTGCCAGCCGAGAACAGCTTGAGAACCGTCTTATACACCGCATGGGGTGTCTAAAACCAGCCGGTCTCAACACTTTTCATACCTTTGTCTGAGGTCACCCTTTCCTCTCTTGCTCTATTTGACTCTTTCCACTCTTATCCTATTCTTCTATTTGTATGCCATATACATTTTTTAATTTCATATTTATTTATCTCCCACTCATTCTGTCCTCTTCTATTTCCAGTCCCCACTTTTATCCCGTTGGGTAGTTTATTGTCCGGTTTCGTTTTTTTAGTTTTTCAGTATGTATTGTGTACACCCGGCGGCGGAAGTCGCTTTCTGTTCAGCCACGCGCTCTTCAACAGACAGCGAATTTCGGTTCTTGCCTTCAGGGAAGTACCCAGTTTTTATTTTATTATTTTATTAAGTTTTTTATGTGTCCTATCTAGACTTCACTTTCCTTCCTTTCCTGACGAAGGCCTTGTGGCCGTAACGTAGACTATTTTCTTTGTCTTTTGTCCTCGTAAGACGAATCACCTTTTTTCGATTTTTTTTTCAAACCCACCCATTGTATTCCACGTCTTACCGCAGTTCCCCTCAACTTCCTCGACCATTAGTGGACCACAACTGCAAAGCAAGGGGAGGCAATCCCGTGACAACTTCTACACACAATATTAGTAGCACTGACTACAATTCACGCACACTATCCCTCGTGTTAACACTTAATCACACGCACTCGCTCAGCCATAACCTCTATCACTCACACACTGAGCACTGACACACACACATCATCATCATCCCCCACACATTCACATACATAGAATATTTCTCAATGTTCCAGCCCCTCTTTGCAGTTCTGTTCTATCCTCAACTTCACATTCCCGCGCATCCCACGGTGTGCCCTTTAAGAACACCAATTACAAAATCTCACTTATCCGCCACATTAAAGAACCGGTGGCATATTTGTTTACGAGCCATGAAATAACAATCCATCTTTTGCTTCTAGTCTTCTAGTTGCAAAAAAAAAATAACGTCGGTTTAAAATTGATCTTATTTGTTGCCCCATAAATAGTTATAAATAATGGCACAACGACATGACACAGTCTACAAGCTAATGTTAGATTGCGCAACCATTGAGAACTACCTTGAGAGAATGGCTGGCTGACATTTTAATATAAAAAAGGGCGGGGGGTTCCGCGGGAAAACTGATATATCGAATTCCAGTACCGAATAAACGTAGAAATTCCTTTTTATAGGTTACGGGGTCACGACGGGGTTTCCGGGTGATTTCGGAAACCTCGCCTTTGTGGTTCGTGATTTCCGTTACTCTGCAATTGATTAACAAAACAGATATTTTGTAGGTGGGCGGTTTTTTTTTTTAATGTGAGAAGTAGAAGTCAAACAAAGTGTGTAATGTTTTTCAAATGGTGGTGATCAGAGAACGGAGAGATGGTAGACATGTGCGGTTATAATAGGAGTGTTGCTGGATCGGCCATAGGTAGACTTTGACCAACGCTTGATGATTCTGTTTGTTCATAGACTTAGCGTAACAAAAAATGTCTCTTCTTTTTTGGTTCATGCAATGTTTTCATGGATATTTTATATTTGGACATGCGCCCTATTGTAACCGACGGACCATGTGTCTAGGTTGAATAGGACGAGTCTCGCCAAAACTCCTTATATATATATATATATATATATATATATATATATATATATATATATATATATATATATATATATATATATATATATATATATATATATCACACTATGTCAGGGATCTGCTACCAGTCGTTCGTGATCTGCTTGTAGATCTCACAGGGATAATTTGTTAGATCTTTAGGTGACGGTTGGAGCCGCGATAGCACAGTGGTTAGGGCACTGGCTTCCTAGCTCGGTGGTCCATGGTTCAACCCCTAGTTGAGGTGGGATCTTTTTAGATCGCAAACCGCTCCGGGGTCGACCCAGCCCCATGAATTGGGTACCAGAGCAACTCTGGGAAGGTTAAGGCGGCCGGCGTGATGCTGACCACATCACCCGTAGTGTGCTGATGGTCAAGAAAGTATAGGCCTAACACCATATTCCCAACAATAGGCGTGCAACGGGATCCTTTTAGGTGACGGAGAGCGGGGGGGGGGGGGGGAGAAACATGTTTAAAGAACGGAAATTTCGTAGTAACCCTTTCCCGCCGGCACTTAAAAATGCGATGTTCCCAGCATACATTAAATGTGTTTCTTCCGCGTTCCTAGTGAAACCCCTAGAGCTAGCTTTTTAAAATCCACTTGATTAATTCGTGATCTACATACGCTAAGAAAATGATCATTTCTTTACAGTGACGGCAACAGTCGTTAAAATATCTTTTAGTTTAAACTTTCTACGGCTGTGTAGATGGAAATGCAAGAAACAGATCACATGTAACAAAAGTTTCTTATTCCAAATTACAGATACTCTGAAATCAGACATACTTTCATCACAGTAGATCTTTAGACAGTTGGGTGCTTGTAAAGTAGATACTTACATCTCTGGGTTGCCTACCGTTACCCAAAATAATTCAGTTATTGTCGATGTCGAGAAATAGGCAGTGTAGTCCCGTAGCAGACACGGCCGTAAGGGAGTGACATGTTAAAGACTTAACTAAACTATGTCCAAAATCGAGAAGGCGGTGGTCAGTCCCCTTCCTCTCTGCATATTCTTTCCCTAACTCATGAACAGATACGGGTACCGATTTACATCTGGGGTAGACTGAGGTGTGACGCCACCTTGTTTCGAACCCGACACCTTTGCCGCTAGAGGCCAGCCCTCTGATGACTGCCAATCGAAAGCTTCAAGAAATAAGGGGACAAAAAATAACGAGAACAATACACACAAGTAGTAACACAGTTGCTCGTACCTTAACAGTGTTGTATTGAAGAACACCAAGTCCTGACGCTTCAAGCTGTTACCTATATAAATTTGTTCTGCGGGTCATACAGTAAAGATTTATACAATAATCGATTAGTTCGCCGTCTGAGAGAGGATGTAGTCACAGGAGTGGCATTAGATTGCGAAAAGCTTCCGGGAAGATCTGGGCTTCTCAGTTATCATCGAAATTGTCCTGACCCCTGACACCTACGTGATAAATGTAGGCCTTGGCTCCTACGTGACAACAGGTGTTTTAAAGTCTCAAAGTAGATAATGTCGTAGAGGCATGAAGTGTTAGAGAGTTCTTCAAACAAAGTCCAGGTTTATGAAGTCGGGAGAATAGTACCCCTTCTCGCTGCTGTTGTCATATCTAACCTCAAGAACAAAAGCCAGGTACCCATTTACAGCTGGGTTGACGCCACCAGATTTTGAACCAGGAGCCTAGTAACTTTGCCGCAAATGGCAAGCGATCTAAATACTTCACCAATCGGAAGATCTTGGCAACAGTAAAAGAAAGGCAAACGCAGTCCCATAGCAGATACTACCATAGGGGAGTGAAGTGTTAGAGGCCTCGCCATACTAGGTCCAGCATCGAGAGCTGGGGTGACCAGTTTCAGTTCTCGATGCCTTTTCCTTCTCTAACTCAGGTACCTATTTACAGCTGGGTAGACTGGAGCGTGTCGGTACCGTGATTCCAACCCGGCACCTTTGCCGCTAGAGACCAGTGGTGTAACCACTCTGAGCACCAGTAAAACACGGTAAAAGTACTCATGGCGATTAAATATAACAGTAACTTAACCAGCAGTATCGCGAAATCTGTCAGTCTGAACACTTCTTGTGATATAGGTATTGTATGAACTATTATAATTAAGCTTTCATTGCTGTGAACTAGTTTTGTTCTATACAACCTTGTCTGCACAGAAGCAGCGACCTGGGAATATAAATTACGTATTCTCTATATTCTCATGCAGAGCGAACTGGCTGGCAAAACGGTTACACCGCTTTCCTCTCGCAGCACAGTTACTGGGCTCCGTGTTGCTCTAGTCTACCCGGCTGTAAATGGGTACATAAATCTGCTCGTTGAGTTAGGGACAGCACAATCAACGAGGTAAGGAACTGGTGATACCCTCCTCTTAAAATAACTAGACCTAATATGGTGGAGTCTCTAACACATCACTCCGCTACGGCAGCTTCTGCTATTGGACTACCTTTACCTTGACCTTTTCTTTTTACACCTCATGCGTGGCAGCAGAGAAAATTTCTAACAACATTCTTAACCAGGGCTTCTTAACCGATTTTTGTTCCATGACCCCTTTGATTGTGCCTTGAAGTTTGTGCACCTCTTTGATTGTCCGATGAAGGCTATGGACCTCTTTAATTGTCCAATGAAGGCTATTGACTCTTGTTGGAAAAAATGTACATAAAAGCATAATAAATACTTTACGTTTTAAATTTTAGGTTAAGTACACGGACCCTTAAGAGTACCTTCACATACCCCCCCCCCCTTCCCACTTCTCCCGCCCAGGGGACAATGGACCACAGATTAAGAAACCCTGTTCTAAAGTATGGACAGCATGAGTCAGTTCGTTTTGTTTTGATGAGCCATGAGAGAGAGATGCCATTAATTCGCGGCAAAATGTGCGGTATATTCTCCAGCCAAATGTGTATAAATAAAGACACATGACACACTCCGACCTATTCCGATTTTTTAAAATTATGCTAATCACATGACGTCACCGAGGTTGCATAACAATGATCTATAAATATTTTTTGCTTCTTATATTTACTGGAAAAAACAAACATGCATTCCCTCACTGCTTCTCTGCCCTTGTTCTTACAGAATGCGTCTATCTATCTATCTATCTATCTATCTATCTATCTATCTATCTATCTATCTATCTATCTATCTATCTGTCTGTCTGTCTGTCTGTCTGTCTGTCTGTCTGTCTGTCTGTCTGCCTGCCTGCCTGCCTGCCTGCCTGCCTGCCTGCCTGTCTGCCTGTCTGTCTGTCTGTCTGTCTGTCTGTCTTAGAAAACATATTTGAGATTTTAAAATATTTTGTATTATTTCCTTTTAAATCTAGCCCCTAGTTGCTAACAAGTACATCATTTCCTGAGAAGACAAATAGTCATCTGTCGGTTGTTATGCCTCCAACTTTTCATGGTATAATCTCCCCCAGTTTTCTATAATCTGTAAGCATAAATAACTGTGCCATAAAATACTCACACCACAAGGCCTTTTATATTTGGTCTTGCGCCCTAATATAACCAACGGCCTTGTGTTTAGGCTGAACCGGCCGCGCCTCGCGAAAACAAGGAAAAACTCAAATTTAAAAAACAAAACAAATTGTGCCCAAAATTTGGAAACGAGGTAGCGGGAAAAGGTAAATTAATATGAAACAAACATAAAGGTATGTTTTCAGGCACTCGTAAGAAATAAAGAAGTAGAACACTAGAACACAGAAAAACAACAGACATGAGTGGCTTACCCAGGATTTGAACCCCGGACCTTCCGTGCGACAACCCCGCCTAGCTATGCAAGCGAATCACACTATCCTCCCTGCCATCTACGCATCACCAAAAAAAATGATGCTTTGATGACAGGTCAATAGTGCGTTACTCCAGAAATCAGCACTACCGAATGCCACACAGATGAGAATTGTCCATAGTCTGTATTGTGTTCTTATATATTTCCTAGCATATTGGCTCAGTGGTTAGAGTACTTTCCTCTCTCGTCACATTTACCGGGTTATGGGGTCGAAGCCTGGTAGCGTCACGCTCCAGTCTACTCAGCTGTCAATGAATGCCCGGACTCTGCTCTTGAGTTAAGGAAGGCAACGGCAGCGAGAATGGATACTGCCCCCCCCCCCCCTTTCAACCTCATAAAGCTGGACCAAGTATGGTGAAGTCTCTAACACTTCACTCCCCTAAGGCAGTTTCTGCTCTGTGATTACCTTTGCTTTGTTTTAACTTGTAAGTCCGTGTCGATAGTTTCATCTTAGAACGTGTCTCTAGCCCCATTCAATTCTTCACGGTTCTCATCTTGATAGCCAAGAGTTTAGGAGCTAATCACCAACTTTTCTCAACATCTTAACCTGATCCTTGAGGTTAGGTCACGCTGAACTCCAGAGTGAAGATTGAGCTGAACCCCCAAACACTCACAAGGCGAACTCGCTAACTTCCCACGATCCTGTACTCATCTTTCTGTAAGCCACGTGGTCTATTGATCTGCATCTTCAGGTCGGCCTGTTCAAGTTTTCGGATTACAGATTTTCCGTTTCATTCACCCCTTCCACCCGCCACCCCGCCTTAAAAACCCTACAAGTTTTCTCTCATAACTATACTGTTTTAAAAAGAGCGGATGTTAATGGAGGAGGAGTGTCGAAACCGCGTAAGAACCTTCAGTGGAAGGGATTTAAAATGTAAATCAAATGGTGTCCACTGTGAAAAGCACCATCAACAAATAGAGAAAGGAGGAGAGAGAGAGACAGACAGACAGAGAGAACGAGCGTTGTAGCCACAATACTAAGCACTGATATATCCATTTTCAGCTACTAAACGTTTTTGTATCAATTAAAACACACTGTATATGCAGTGGCGTTACCACTTGGCACGTTAAGGGGGTGCCACCTCCGAGTGACCCTCGGAAGTAGTACTCAGAGGGGACCCTTGCCTTTCGATATACAGGGTGTCCATAAAGTCTCTTTACAATGTAACAAATTTATTACAAAGGCAAATGAAAAGACAAAGATGTGGAAATTATTACAAAATGAGAAGTAGATATTGAAGTTTTTTTTTTGCCTCATTTAATACACCTCTAAATGGGCACCATTAGTTGCACGAAGCACATCAAGACGGTACTCGATTTCTTGCCATGTTCGCTGTAGCATAGCCTCATCAATGGTGGCAATGGTATCATTCACCTTTGGACTATCTCGGTGAAGTTCCCTAGTCACATGGGGGTGTTCTGATCCCCAGATTCTCACATTATGTGTGTTCAGTTTCCCTGAAACATGAAAGGTTGCCTCATCACTAAAACAAACTCGGGTGAGGAACGTTTCATCCTCAGAAATTCGTTCCAGCATGTTAACTGCAAACTCTTTTCGTCTTGGTTTATCATTTGGCTCGAGTGCCTGTAAGAGTTGCACTTTGTAAGCGTACAATCGCAAGTTCTTGTGTAGGACTTTGTGCACTGTTGAACGTGGTAGCTCTAACTGTCTGGCAGCAGTACGGATGGACTTTGTGGGAGAATGATAAAAGGCTTGTCTTACACGCTCGATGTTTTCCTCAGATGTTCTTGGTCGTCCACTCCTCCCTTTATCCAACACTGTCCCTGTGTCCATAAATTTCTTGTGCCATGCACGAATTGACGGATGTGATGGTGGATCTCTTCCATACTTAGTTCTGTAGTTTCGCTGAGTCTGCCTATCCGATTTTGTTTCAATAAACCATGATACACATTGTGCCTTCTCTTGAGGAGTAGCCATTTTTTTAGGGGTTCATTTAACAGTACCTCTTTCATCAACAGGGTACCTGAAATACGATAAAGGTATGTGATTAAAAACTTTGATAACCACTGAGTACATAGAACAAATCTGATTAAGATATCTCATCAATTGCCTTTGTAATAAATTTGTTAAATTGTAAAGAGACTTTATGGACACCCTGTATATCCTTTTAGTTTTTGTTCCTCTGGTAAACATCAAAGCGTATGCCAGTTTTTTTTGTTTTTTGTTTTTTGTTTGTTTTTTGTTAAGAGACAGAAATAAAAGGGATGAACAAATGGTAGCGATACACTGTCTCCTCTCGTCTTTCTTTTCCTTTTCTCTAACCCTTCCTTCAGTCCTCGACGATCTGGGCATCTGGAGTTTCAAACCCGCATCTCTCTTTTAATCTGTCGGGGTAATTTATTAGAAGCAAAGAGATTATACAGAAATGACCACCCACTATGATCCGGGGGTAGATAACTCCTTCGTCATATCCCACTTCTGCTATGAGCTGACGCCATTGTTATTGGACTCTACTCTACTCCATTTTGCATTATAAATAGTCTTCTTTGTTAAATTCTGTTTAGTGACATTATCGCCCTCTGATAATGTATGATACTTTTATTGTTATTGAGTCTGATGAGTAAAGGCTCCTCTCATGAAAGCAAGCTCTAATATATAAACAATGTGCGTCATTTTAAATAAATTTTTGACCAGCCAAATCTGCTACGTTACATGTGTATTTCTATATTCGTGTTAACACTGCCCTAGGCGCTGAGCGGCAGGATTTATCGATGTGAGTCATGGGCAATGCCTACAACCCACAACAGCCAGCCCCAAACCTCAGAAATGAGGTATCTGATGAAGGTGATTGAAGTAACAAGAAGAGACATGGTCCGCAAACAGACGATACGTCGTGGCCTCAAAATCCAGTCCCTGCAGATCCGAGTAGAACAGTCACAATTACGATGGTTCGACCATGTCTGCAAAATGGGAGAAGATAGCCTACCACGGCAAATATGGGAAACTAAGAGCTAGACTTGCAGGACGACCATAAGTTCGCTAGGAGGACAGCATTGAACAATCTTGGAAGGACAGAGAACTAGATTGGAACTAGGCCAGGAGAAAGACAGCCGATAGAATAGTATGACGTTCTCTCTGGCAAACCTCTACACCTCAGGGTGGAAGAGGAACGGCTACGTAAGTAAGTCAGCTGAGCAGTGGGCTCATTGTCTTGTTCACGTCATCTGTCACATGGTCTTTTCATTTCTGTGTTTAAGTTTGCAGCTATTTTAAAGACATTTTTTGTTGTCTGTTTTTAATAGATTTTATGTATTTTTTTTACGCACCTTCAAATTCGCCACTCTCTTTATTCTCATAGAGACTTCTCTCTCGCGTTAAAATATTTTAAAAATCAGTTTTCTTCTTTTTTTAGCTGATGCCTGATACATTATTAATTCTGAAATGTTTTCCGAGGGACTGGCGAGGAGTTATGGCTTGTGGGGTTTACATTTCCAAGAATCTGAACTCAAATATTGAGGTCGATTTTCATGAGATGGTGAGCTGGTCCCTTGTATCATCAGCCTCATTGTCATCTTATCATTGTTGTTAATATTTTGTTTACAGTGATCATCGGTGAGGTTAACAAAAAGTAGGTGGTGCGTCTTACCCGTGCAGAGGACAAAGAGAATTGTCTGCCTAACCGTCACGAGGCCTTTTTTGTGATGATTAAAAGTTGTTTTTGTTTAATTCGAGTTTAGCTTCTTTTTGGCTAGGCATATCCGTTTGCCGGTTATATTATGACGTGTGCCCACATAAAAACGACGATAAGCGTCCGACTCACAGAGTGGTTAGAGCGCTGGTTTATTGTGGCGAAGGTGCCTGGTTCGAAACACGGTGGCGTCACGTTCTCAATCTGCCCATCTGTAAATGGGTACCTAACTCTGCTCTTGAGTTACAGAAGGAAAAGGCAGTGAAAAAGGAACTGGTCACTCCGCCTCTCAAAGCTGCACATAATATAGTAACGGCTGTAGCACTTCACTCCACTACAGCATTATCTGCTATTGGGATTACCTTTACCTGTTATAGGAATACATATGATGATCAGTAACTTCAGGCACTGTTCATCGTGGAACAACACTACTACCACGAGCAGTCGCACAAGACGTACCGACATGACGGACAGGACAAACAACTAACGAGCATTTAGAACTCGAATAACACACGAGGGTGGGATATAGAAATAACTACTACTGCATAGGACACAGGCATGACATAAGGGTTACTACTACATAATCGTCATCCAAGGACGGACGCACGAAAACAGACGAAACAGGAAAAGAGGACAGCAAAAAAAAAAAAAAAGACGCGTTTTGATCTGTTTGTGCGCCTTTATTCATATAAGACACGAAACAGCTTTTCCATTGGCCGAGTGGCTATGCACTACTCTTATTTGCAGCCAAGAGCTGCTGTAACCTAAGTGGACTGTGTGATATCCCGAATGCTTATTCTCGTTCTGTTCTGTTGTCTGATGTTTTATAATCTACTTCTCCCTGATCGCTACATCTTTCACGATAAATGATAGGGAGAGAAAAAAAAACGTTTATATTTGGACTTGCATCCTAATATAAGCGACGGACTTTTCATCTAGGCTCAATGGTACATGGCTCGACAAACGAAGCAAAACTCTACCTTCCGCGATTAACAGGCTTGGGATTTCGCTCTTATTACTACTAACCCCCAACAGTGACTCACATGCACTGAACATTCCTGCCTTAAGGAACATTCACAACCACGACGTGACCTTAAGCTAAACCATGCACCTATAGGTCAAGATACATATTCGCTGGAGGCTGACATTTTACCATCTGGCCTGTAAACGTATTTCACCCCAATTGTTTGACAGCAACTGACGGCTACACGGAGTGTGGACTATTCTGAGCTCGATATTTATGTTGGAATAATCATCTATCCAGATTGACATTAGCCAAGCATTTAACCCTGGCCACTAATTTTGCTATTTATAGAGAGTAGACTTAGCATTGTCCATTGTCGTCTGCAGCATTGTAAAAAAGGAGGTCTCTTTGTTGGTAGCTCAGTATAAGATGTCCGCTCTTTCGGCTTCGTGAAGCGTAAGCTAAAAGCTGCCCCGACCACATCTGTTCACGTCTTGGTGGCCAGAAAGTATTTGTTAGTATTGTTGTGTCGCCTCTAGCACTTTCGTACCTCGCCGTCCACTTTTTCACAGACATGCAAATTAGGACTTGTATGCTTTTTTCGTCACGCTTATTTTTAAAAGTACTTCATTTTTTCATTAGTGATCACATTCCTGTCTGTCTGTCTCCCTGTCTGTCTGTCTGTTTTGTTTATACGCACAAAGTAATGTCCGTAATACGACTTCAATCGATGTTCATTCATTCAGTACCCTACCGCGCCCCAAGGAGCATAGGCCTTCAGCAAACTTATACCAAGTCCTCCTGTCGCGCACCATCAACTCAGGATCGTCCAATGTCGACCTCATTATATTTATTTAAATCACTAGTTCTCTTTCCTCGTGTGTTTTCCGGTGCGGATTTCAGAGTAAGGACTGCCTGGTAATGCTATCAACAGTCCTCAATGGCGTATCCACCGCCAGTGTCTTTTTCTCACTTTCTGCTCCACTGGGTCTTGCCTGGTTTTTATCATCAGTGGCGTCGATGTTAGGGCTGCTGAATCTAGTATTGTAGTGAAAAAAACTGGCCTTCTTTGCAGCCTCCGCCTTGAACAAACTATATAGCATCCAATTTCAATAGACACACTATAGCATAATGCAATTTCCACTGTCTTGTCTGTCTTCTTGTTCCAGTTTCAGCAACTTCTACTCATTTACAAATGCTTGCTAAGCTTCGCTTTTGGTAGAACTAAGCTAGCCCCTAATCTTAAGGAAATCAATTACTGAGGAGATATTCTATTCAGCTAAGCACAAACAGAAAGGCAGAGTTGCTGCAATCTTAAACGTAGGTCAGGTCTTTTATTTTCTGGTCCCGCTGACTTTTCATCAACAGAGAACTCCCCGCCAATTGACGAGATAATCAGATGTGTCAGTCCAGACAATGGCCGGATGTCAGTCGTTCACGCGGTGAGACCACCTTGTTTGAGCTCTTTACTTTGTTTTAGTCCTTAACATGACGTAGACCACATTGTGTAGCGTACTTTGTCCTGTTAACACAGTCAAATGTTATATCTGGCATCTTGAAGATGTCAGATTGTGAAACAGAAATTGGAAGAGCGTGGAATGGCTCGGTGCTAAATTCTAACAACGTCAGCGGCAAAATCTCAAACTGACATGTATCTTTTACCACCAGGTTGTGGAGTCTCATAAATCTAAAACTGACTCCCGAAATTTGAAAAAAAGTGTTACTATTTACTCGCTAAATTTTGTATAAAATTCGAGTGCGGAATTTTTTCCGCTGCCTACATCACGAACATGTGTAGACCACCTGTGATGTAAGCTCTGCGAAGGCTCTTGCTGACCGATAGTCCTGAAGAATGGAAACTTGTGTAGTCTTGGACCCCCCCAGTATTGTCGCAACCTGACAATGATGAGTCTCTGATTGTGTAATGCTGAAAAGAAAATAATGAGACGTGTAGCACTCACCTTCGGCAGCTGTTTAATATTTGGAAAAAAACTAAAAACACATAAAACTGTGCCTTGTGTCTTTTACTTGTTCAGGTAAAGCAATATCTGCAAGAATGGGACCATAACAGACTAGCTCTTTACTCATAAGTACATTTACCGACTCCGGGCTGAGTTTGACTAGGACAAAATGTTAGTTGGAACTCCTGAGCTATTTGGGAAGTAACATCTCTCAACATGTTAGACCCACGGTGACAGAGAGGTGTACCGTAACTGAGTGGGTTTCGTAGTCCATCGGGAGTCCGGAACAAGAGACCGCTGAGAGACCGTTGAGAGATTTTAGGTGGACTACCAGCTCAACTCCACAGGATGTGGACCCGTTGCTGAGATGTTAGATGGCATACTGATGAAGATGTTTAGGTGGACTGTGTAGACCACCTGGATGTGGACTACTTGTTATTTTCTGATTAGAGATGTTAACTGGGGCGGACAATGTTAACTGCGCTCTTGTGTCAGGAAAGGTAAAGGCAGCGAGGAAGGGACGTGGGCACTCCACCTCATAAAGCTAAGACTTAGTATAGTGAATCCTCTAACACTCTACTAGTCAGCGGCAATATCTCATATGGGACTACATGTTATCTTTTTACCGTACATGCGGTAACCCGATCAGGGTTGTGGAGTCGGACAAAAAATCTCCGACTCTGACTCCCGAAATTTTAGGTGTCCGACTGATGATGACTTCGACTCCCATGTTAGGTGGAATCTGATGAGAGATGTTACTGGTTTTCTATGTTAGTGGATATGGTATAAAATTTGAGTCGGGACCGGACATTTTTTTTACCGATGACTCTCCTAAGAAAACGGTGGACTCTACGACTAGGTGGACTGCTGAGATACAGCCCTGCTGGACTGATGTAGGTGGACTCAGCAATGTTAGGCAGGGTCCGCTTCTGAGAGATACTGCCATAGGATTTAGTGAACCGTGTGAGAGATTTTTAGGTGGTCAGCTAGAGATTTTAGGTGCACTGAGAGGAAGAGTTCATGGACCGCCTGATGAGATTGTGCTCGGGACCTGAATGATGAGAAAACGTGGAAAAATCGTGTGCTGAACGAGAAAATAATTATATGACAGTGTGCCTCAGCATGTAATAACGCTTCGATAAGGCTCATAAAAGGTCTTATTTCTTGTTCAGACATCTTTGTTTCGTGCAGATCAGGGGTGGGCAAGGCGAGCTACTAGTGGACCAGTGAGAGATGTTAGGTGGACTGATGAGAGATGTTAGGTGGGCCGCTGAGAGATGTTAGGTGGACTGATGAGAGATGTTAGGTGGACTGATGAGAGATGTTAGGTGGACTGATGAGAGATGTTAGGTGGACTGATGAGAGATGTTAGGTGGGCCGCTGAGAGATGTTAGGTGGACTGATGAGAGATGTTAGGTGGACCGCTGAGAGATTTTAGGTGGACCGCTGAGAGATTTTAGGTGGACCGCTGAGAGATTTTAGGTGGACCGCTGAGAGTTTAGGTGGACCGCTGAGAGATTTTAAGTCAAACGCCTGATATACAAACGTTATTCATTTATTTTCTTGCAATTCTTGAATTAAATCTTTTGTTTTTAAATATATGCTATTTTTCTTACCGGAATTTGAAAACTCATTAAGTCTGTGTTATTACATATTTTGTAATACTAATACTGTACTTAAATATTATATGCAAATCTGAGTTTGTTCTTATAAATGTAACATATTCTTCCATGCACATGTACATATTCTGTTGTCTTCAATTAATGAACATTTTTGTTGGCCTTAAATGGTATCCTCATTTGGCATGCACGTGGAGTTATTTTAATATTTATAGTTGAAAAACTGTGACAATAGCTACAATGAAATATCGTTTGTAGACCGCAGCATCATTGAAAAACAGTAGAAGTAGATTTTTGCATACTAAATTGTGCCCAGGCCTGGTGTGGGTGACTCTCCGGTGTCAAATAGCACGCACGAATGCCTGGGATAGTAGAATTTGTGGACATGCTCGTCAGAAGTCACTGCGTGAGCACGCAGAACATAATCTCTCATTAGCCACCAGTATGGCCTCCAAACAAAAGTTCGCACCCCGGCCAATATGGGGCTAAGCTAACCCGGCCAGGGGCCGGCTAATCATCGGCTATCGGTCCGCGTCCTTACATGGTCCCTGCGTTTATTGGACTGACCCCAGGCTAAGAGGTCACGTTCGGACAATTTCAACTCTAACCCCAGGAGCGCGCGGGTACAAAAGATACTGCTGTTGGGGGATTTGAAAGGCGGAATACAACCCGGGTCTTTTTTGCGGTATTTTTTTGTCCTTCTGGTTTTGTTGGGGCTATGTTTGTTTTTTTGTCAGG
Organism: Oreohelix idahoensis; assembly: GCA_024509875.1. NCBI lineage: Eukaryota > Metazoa > Mollusca > Gastropoda > Stylommatophora > Oreohelicidae > Oreohelix > Oreohelix idahoensis. Next base: position 236,552 of record JAMPIV010000324.1, on the reverse strand, counting down.
ATCTGGTTTCTGTTTGCAGTATGGAGTATTCATGGCTGCCCTATATCCACGAAAATGACCACGCCTGGAGTTATGAATTCCCGATCAGAAATGTCTGCCGCTACATCTGAGGGCCAAATGTCCCGTTTCAGAATGGCCTAATCATCGATGTTAACAGTTCTCTTCATCATCTTTCCAGGCTGTTAAAGTTTTTTTTTTTTTTAAACTGAAAACGAGCAGTGAGTTATCATCTCCCTCTATCTGCGATGGCCTCTGTCCAGTTTCATTATCATCATCATCATCATCATGATCATCATCATAATTTCTCTTTTCATTTTCTCTATGGACATGGAGCCACCACTGTAGCCGTTACCTAGGAGACCTCATTAAAGTATTGATGTGCTCTTGCAGCCGTGGTTTCTGGAACAATTTGTTTACACGATGAAGTTGCCACTCCCATGCACAGCTTCTTTTGTTTAGTCGCCTATTACGACATGCTGGCGGAAGCAGTTGTCCTATATTGGAACTACATGGGCCCTCTGTCCAGTTTATAATTAGCAGTTCTTTTATGTCAGTTTCATAACTGTCTATCCATCTTGTTCCTCGGCGCCTTTGTTATCTATGTCTTGAGTTTATTTGGTGGAAAACGATCTATCTATCTATCTATCTATCTATCTATCTATCTATCTATCTATCTATCTATCTATCTATCTATCTATCTGTCTATCTGTCTGTCTGTCTGTCTGTCTGTCTGTCTGTCTGTCTGTCTGTCTGTCTCTGTCGGTCGGCCTATCTATCTATCTATCTATCTATCTATCTATCTATCTATCTATCTATCTATCTATCTATCTATCTATCTATCTATCTATCTATCTATCTATCTATCTATCTATCTATCTATCTATCTATCCCCCTCCTTGCCTGCCTGCCTATCCGTCGTTCCGTCCGTCTGTCTCTCTCCCTCTCTCTGTGCCTGCCTGCCTGTCTGTCTGTATATCTATCTATCTATCCTATCTATCCTTTCTATCCTGTCTATCCTATCTATCCTGTCTATCCTATCTATTCTATCTATTCTATCTATCCTATCTATAGATCCCTCTCTCTCCCCCCTCCTCCCTGCCTGCCTGCCTATCCGTCCTTCCGTCCGTCTGTCTCTCTCCCTCTCTCTCTCTCTCTCTCTCTCTCTCTCTCTGTGCCTGCCTGTCTTGTCTGTCTGTCATGCCCATCCTTTGTTTGACGCGTCAGTGCCACCTCATTTTGTTTAGGTTCAGGATCAACAGATAACCATTGGTGGTTAAGAAATTCTGTTCTAAGTATTCTGTCTTTAAAATGTGCGTGGGATGACGAGAAGTTAGTTGATGATGATGATGATGATGACTGAATAGTATTTTATTCTTGTTGTTGCTGATGTTGTTGACGGAGACTAATAAGAAGATAGAGAAATACGGGGATTGTAGTCTCATTGACTTAATGCCATGTTGAGAAAAATATATCCATTTGACATCAGAAACGAGGTCATGTCACGAGGGAAGCTAGCAGGCTGACCCGTTCCTTTCTGCAGCTGTGAATGAAATTCGCGCTGTCCATCATGTTCTTGAGAGGTTCTGGTTTTTGCGGAATTAATGTTTACCCACAATTCTTTGTTTGCCTTGGCCACCGAAGCAAGTGAATTTCATGATTGCCTTCCTTTTGTGTGTGTGTGTGTGTGTGTGTAGCGACCCAAGATTGGGAAGAGAGAGTAAAAAAAATAGATTCTGTCGAATTACTAGAGCTTAGCTCATTCTGCACGATTTCGCCAGCTTATGACTGGCGTGTGTCATTTGGTGTGATTTGTATTTGGCTGGAAAAAGTGTCGCATGTTTTCTGAAGAAACTGTTGGGTTTCTATGCTATTTCTGCCTATTCGTTGTTTTCATAAGTGCAGCGTTCGTTTACTCCGTCTTTCTAACCTTCCACATAATTTTTGTTACCCTGGACAGATCAGATATGTCCAAGACCCATATTATTTGACATTGTTTCCACGAATTCCTCTTGTTTTTTGCTTAGTGTTTTAATGGCTGTTTGTTTGTTAATTAAGCATTTCTAATGTAGTTTGGTTGCTATTTTTGTTCGAGCCATAGAAAACAGTGTATTATTCATTCTGTAGAGCCGCGTATATATATATATAATATTGAAAAGTTAATGCGTCTTACTAGGACATAAGACAACGCAAATTTAAAAAAACGTCTTTTACGACAGCACTGAGATGCTTAAAAGCATACTTCAAAATCTGTGTCGCACAAATCTCTGTCTGGTTTGTTGACATTTGCCAAAGCTGAATGTTTACCGTAATTATAGCAACGTGCCGTAATTTAACGTCACGTTTCGGTTACAACGAGAAACCCCGTGATTTGATCGCGCTGGTTTATGAAATGGGCGCGAATTAATCACAATTTTGTGCTCTTTTCCAAACTGAAAATAATACATAAATTAAAGAGAGTTTCGACACCACATCTTATTCTCGGTTCATCATCATCTTCGGATCCTGCTTTTCTTACCGTTCTTCTTGTCGAGTTCTGATCCATTAAATAAATAAACAAACAACACACAAAGGTCACGTGTTATCAAGCACTCAGTGAGAAATGAAGAAGTAGCAGACTAGACAACAGAAAAATAACAGAAGTGGGCTTATCGGGAATCGAACTAATGTTATTTCTTTTTTTTTTTCTTTTATTTCAGGCATGAGTAAATCCGATTTCATCACGTACTTTCTGTATAGTTTAAAACTTACTGATCACGGCGCTATTAACGTTACATTCTTTGATCCTTATTTCATTGTTTTAAAATAATACATTTTGATTGTGTCATTCATCATCGTCACCCTTCTACTCATTCATCATCATCACCCTTCCACTCATTCATCATCATCACCCTTCCACTCATTCATCATCATCACCCTTCCACTCATTCATCATCATCACCCTTCCACTCATTCATCATCATCACCCTTCCACTCATTCATCATCATCACCCTTCCACTCATTCATCATCATCACCCTTCCACTCATTCATCATCATCATCACCCTTCCACTCATTCATCATCGTCACCCTTCCACTCATTCATCATCATCACCCTTCCACTCATTCATCATCATCACCCTTCCACTCATTCATCATCCTCCCTCATCATTCACTCATCATTCATCATCACCCTTCCACTCATTCATCATCATCACCCTTCCACTCATTCACGTCATTCATCATCATCATCACCCTTCCACTCATTCATCATCATCATCACCCTTCCACTCATTCATCATCATCATCACCCTTCCACTCATTCATCATCATCCTCCTTCCACTCATTCATCATCATCACCCTTCCACTCATTCATCATCATCACCCTTCCACTCATTCATCATCATCACCCTTCCACTCATTCATCATCATCACCCTTCCACTCATTCATCATCATCACCCTTCCACTCATTCATCATCATCACCCTTCCACTCATTCATCATCATCACCCTTCCACTCATTCATCATCATCACCCTTCCACTCATTAATCATCATCACCCTTCCACTCATTCATCATCATCATCATCACCCTTCCACTCATTCATCATCATCACCCTTCCACTCAGTCACGTGCCTCAGCTCTTTCTTTCCACGTCTTCTCCAGCTGTCGTCTCCATATGTTTCTTAGTCTACCTCTGCCTCTCTTACCCAGAACAAGGACTGCCTTGTAATGCTATTCACATGTTTCCTCAATGTGTGCCCTATCCATCTCCAGCATTTTCTTCTCATCTCTTGTACCACTGGCACTTGTCTAGTTCTTGTCATCAGTTCCACGTTGGTAACCTTGTCATCAGTTCCACGTTGGTAACCTTGTCATCAGTTCCACGTTGGTAACCTTGTCATCAGTTCCACGTTGGTAACCTTGTCATACCATTTTAATTCTTATATTCTACGCAAGCACACATTTATGAAAGTCTGTAGCTTTTTGGTTGTTATTTTTGTTGTTCTCCATGTTTGAGAGCCATACAGTAAGATCTACCTGTTTGTGTCCTTTATTATCCCCTTCAGTGTATGTTCGATTCCATACTGTACGTGCTTTTTACTCTACCTTTATATCTCTCACCCCTGTGGATTCCAGAACAAGGAGTGTCTATTAATGCTATCAGATGATTTTCTCAGTAAGTGTTCTATCCATGCCCAGCGTCTCTCAGTAAGTGTTCTATCCATGCCCAGCGTCTCTCAGTAAGTGTTCTATCCATGCCCAGCGTCTCTCAGTAAGTGTTCTATCCATGCCCAGCGTCTCTCAGTAAGTGTTCTATCCATGCCCAGCGTCTCTCAGTAAGTGTTCTATCCATGCCCAGCGTCTCTCAGTAAGTGTTCTATCCATGCCCAGCGTCTCTCAGTAAGTGTTCTATCCATGCCCAGCGTCTCTCAGTAAGTGTTCTATCCATGCCCAGCGTCTCTCAGTAAGTGTTCTATCCATGCCCAGCGTCTCTCAGTAAGTGTTCTATCCATGCCCAGCGTCTCTCAGTAAGTGTTCTATCCATGCCCAGCGTCTCTCAGTAAGTGTTCTATCCATGCCCAGCGTCTCTCAGTAAGTGTTATATACATGCCCTGCGTCTCTCAGTAAGTGTTCTATCCATGCCCAGCGTCTCTCAGTAAGTGTTCTATCCATGCCCAGCGTCTCTCAGTAAGTGTTCTATCCATGCCCAGCGTCTCTCAGTAAGTGTTCTATCCATGCCCAGCGTCTCTCAGTAAGTGTTCTATCCATGCCCAGCGTCTCTCAGTAAGTGTTGTATCCATGCCCAGCGTCTCTCAGTAAGTGTTCTATCCATGCCCAGCGTCTCTCAGTAAGTGTTCTATCCATGCCCAGCGTCTCTCAGTAAGTGTTATATACATGCCCTGCGTCTCTCAGTAAGTGTTCTATCCATGCCCAGCGTCTCTCAGTAAGTGTTCTATCCATGCCCAGCGTCTCTCAGTAAGTGTTATATACATGCCCTGCGTCTCTCAGTAAGTGTTCTATCCATGCCCAGCGTCTCTCAGTAAGTGTTATATACATGCCCTGCGTCTCTCAGCGTCTCTCAGTAAGTGTTATATACATGCCCTGCGTCTCTCAGTAAGTGTTCTATCCATGCCCAGCGTCTCTCAGTAAGTGTTCTATCCATGCCCAGCGTCTCTCAGTAAGTGTTCTATCCATGCCCATCGTCTCTCAGTAAGTGTTCTATCCATGCCCAGCGTCTCTCAGTAAGTGTTTTATCCATGCCCAGCGTCTTCGCCCCGCATCTTGTTCTACTGGTGTTTATATAGTTCTGTCCAGACAATCTATTCGTAAGGTTTGTTTTTAAAAACATATTTTACTTATGTAGTATTTAATTGACCGAACAATTGGTAGAGTGGTTAGACCGCTGGCCTCTCGCGACAGTGGTACCGGGTTCGAAACACGATGGCGTCGCGCTACAGTCTACACAGCTGTGAATAGCTGCCTGACTGCTCTTGAGTTAGAGGAGGCAAAGGCAGTGAAAACGGGAATTGGTCATCCCACCTGTCGAAGTGGGACCTAGTATAGTGAAGTCTCTAACACTTCTCTCCCCTGTGGCAGTATCTGAAATGTCACTACTTTTATCTTTGTTAGTATTTAATTATGCTCTTGTTGGGCAGAGGCGCGGTAGTATACGCATAACATCAGGTTTGGTTTGATTTTAAGGACCATTTTCATTGCACACGTTACAACTCCATCAGTGCTCCGATCTCCTCCCTTAGATCACACAAGGAGGATCTCAGCACAGTGCACGAACTCCGTAGCACCGGCGAGGATCCCAATGTGTGTATACGGGAATCACACATTTTGTACATATTTATATTTCCTAATTTTTGTAAATGTTACCATGGTAGCAGCCGTATGGCCTACACTTTACGATTTCCAACTGCCTTACTCTTTATAATTTCCAACTGCAGAAGGATTTTTAACGTGCACAACTTGCACACGGTACCTCCTATTTTTTTTTTCACCATTTTTTAAGAAGGCTAGGCATCCGATCTCACTACCCAGGAGATCAGGGGGAAGTAAGACATCATTAGCACCCACTGGTTCTGAAAAACATTTCCGTAAATTATATTCCCTGTGCTGGGATCGAACTCGGTACCTTTAGAATTAGAGGCGGACGCCATACCTCTTAGCCACTCCGACCCCATAACATTAGGTAATAAGCTTAAGTTCACGAAATATGGTTACATGTTCCTTCTAGAAGCGAACGATCTTCCACACGTGTCTCAATGTATATGTTGCTGTTACATACATAGTTACTGTATGAAGTTTTCTGGTTAGCGCCAGATTAACTTCCCGGGCAGCATGTATGACAAACGCTAACTTTGAAAAGTCTATTTTTGGCCCCACTCTTCTTGTCGCATCCTTGTGGATAAACTTCCCGTTCTTCATTTCCTTTGTTTGTACAGAGGGGAACGTATACAAGTTTCAATATCGTTATCGCCTGGAGACACGTCTGGCAGTCCAGCAGACGTTGGTCACGACCTTCGCGACAACAAAACCCTAGCTGTCCACACTGACTTGTGAATGACAGCTTATTAAGATGCCAGACGATGGCTCGTGACAATTTTTTTTTTTTTTTGTGTGTGGCCGGAGACATCACTAGCCGTCGGCCATTGCCAGAGTTATTCCAAGTTGTGGAAACGCCTTGATTAAGGTCAACACTGCCGGACACAGGTCAATTTAAGTCACATCCGATAGAGTTCGGAAATAGGCACTGTAGAGATTTCATTATTTTCCAGAAGACAGCTCACTTCCGGCTGACCTCACAACTTGGTAAGGATTAGTTTGAAGATAAGATAATCTCTTTCCCCGTTGACTGCGAAACTTAGGTAGCACTGACAGTTTAGTTTTCACTGCCTCACTTGCTACTTACGCACGTGCCCACTTTTTTTTAAAATTCACTATTCATTTTGTCATTTACTCACATGTCCACTTTTAATTCATTGCTCACTTTGCTACTTACTCACGTACCCACTATTTCGTTCACTAATCATTATACCATTTACTCACACACTTAAAATTCACTACTCACTTTGCCATTTACACACACGCCCATGTGCCGCTTACTGACAAGCCCACGTACCATTTACTCACAAGCCGATTTTCCATTTACCCACAAGCCCATGTGCCATTTACTGACAAGCCCATGGGCCATTTACCCACACGCCCATGCGCCATTTACTCACAAACTCACTCTTCCATTCCCTACTCACTTTACTATTTACACACAATCTTATTTGTCACTCACTTGTCACATTGCTGCTTACTAATATACTTTTGAACGCAATAGTAACCAATAGTAACCAGTACTTATTCTCTTCTTTGTTCAGAGTCCTTAATGCGAGACGCAGCGAACAGTCTGTTTTTGTTTTTTTTTTTAAATTTCTGCAGTCGTTCTATTTCTGCTTTTAAATGCTGTCCCCAAAGTAGCCTGACTCCCAGATGACAAACCTGTTCGTAAATTTTTATGGACCCTTTTCTAATTTGAATTATCCTAAGCCGAACAGGTTTCTTGGGTATATACGTCATAATATAACCAATGAACGTTGGCTGAAAGTACGCACCTCAGCGTGGTAAAATCTTAGCCAACAACAACTGGGTAGATTAAGGGCAGGAATACTAAAAATGATGACAAAATACCCCCATGCTCCACTCATCATCTGCTTGATGTTTGTCTTTATGTAGATCTCCCTTGATAAATTTGAAAAAAATATATCTGGTATTTTAGGATAAGCTTAGTCCCACAGGTAATACTGCCGTAGACAATCTGCCCTCTGTCTTTCATCCTGTAAGAGAGAGAGAGAGGGAGAGATAGAGAGGGAGAGATAGAGAGAGATAATACAACGCTGAAGAAGAAAGAAGACAGAGATAAGATAAGATGAAGTAGAGAAAAAATGAATAGCCATCCCAGGATTGTACGCAACAGACGCTGTCTTGTTCCTGGTAACAACGGCAGGATTAGAAATTAATACATTAGAAATTACAATTTAATCACCCGAGTCTACTTAATAAGGTCGGACGAGTGGGTGTTAAAAGGACAAATTTGCCGTACGCCCTTTCGCAATCTTTGAGCCTGGCTTAATTTGGAATATGGACATCTAAGACTGCGCAGAAAATGCGTCGTAAATTCTCAGTTCCCTGAGGGTTTACTGGAGACATGAATTCGCTACAGCGGTTTTTGTCCGCAAAGGGCGGCCGCACACGCCCCAGCGCGTCCTTTCTGGGGCGTAAACAGCATTAAGACTTTACTGAAATACCCTTCAAATACTTAAGCATTGCTCATCCTGGCATTCCTCTTGCCACGTGCGATGTATTTTTTTTTTCAAATAGTTTAGAGGGGTAGGGGTAGAAGCCTGCTACAGATAATCTCTTCTTAGACACCCCCCCCCCCCCCTCTTGCTGTTTTCCGGCGACGGCGTGCTTTTTTTCAAAGGCGGAGTGATTGCAAGCTCATTCATATTTCTGAAATGTAGAGTACTTCTGTTGTTTTTGGTTACAACATGATTTAAAAAATGCATCATGAAAACGGAACATGGCAGATTTCTGTTATATGTCGTTTTTGTTTTGTCGCTGCGACGCCTCGTATTGTTTTGAGAAAGCTCGAAGAAGTTAGCGCCTTGACAACCCGACTGTTTGTTTTTCTGTTGAGTATTTCACGTTGTCTCGATTCCACAGTAAGCAGTCGATACTTGTGTCAGATTGCTGGATGTTAGAGAAGTAGTCGATACGAAGAGTCATATCTGCGTGCAGCAAATATAAAGGTATGTTATCAGGCACTCGCAGGAAATAAAGAAGTAGAACACCAGACAACAGAAAAACAACAGACATGAGTGGCTTACCCAGGATTTGAACACTGGACCTTCCGTACGACAACCCCGCCTAGCCATGCAAGCGAATCATACTATCCGCCCTGCCATCTACGCATCATCAAAAAATGATGTTTCAATGGCAGGTCAACAGTGCGAACCACAATACATGACACCAGAAGTCCACCATGGGCAGTTCAGCCTATTACCAAACCTATCCACTATCCTGTTCTCACTGTTCTAGTCTACTATCATTTACTGGACACAGTATTAAGGTCCTTGTCTTGTTGGATTCGGCCTATACTGCTTGATAGAAATACAACAGAAGTGATTGCGTCATTAATAGGCTGAACTGCCCATGGTGGACTTCTGGTGTCATGTATTGTGGTTCGCACTGTTGACCTGCCATTGAAACATCATTTTTTGATGATGCGTAGATGGCAGGGCGGATAGTATGATTCGCTTGCATGGCTAGGCGGGGTTGTCGTACGGAAGGTCCAGTGTTCAAATCCTGGGTAAGCCACTCATGTCTGTTGTTTTTCTGTTGTCTGGTGTTCTACTTCTTTATTTCCTGCGAGTGCCTGATAACATACCTTTATATTTGTTTCATATTTATTTACTGTTTACAGGCCTCGGGTTTCCCTCCCTTATGTGTAATAAATATCTGCGTGCAGTATGATAACGCTAGATAAAGACAGCTGATATGGAGGACCTTGTCAAAGGATAAGTGATGTGGAGGACCTTATTGAAGGATGACTGATGATATCTAAGGGTAGCTGAGTTGAGACCTTACATAAAGTTAGATGATATGAGATTCATATCAAAAGATGGTTGATATTAAATGGGAATGTTGTCTTTTCTAAATAAAAAATCTTCGCCATTTTTCATGACCCGATCTCTGGTGGACCTAATAGGCTACACTAGTTCTTAGCGGATCTTACGGATAGTAACCACTTTTATTTATTTTCTCATATACCTATGATGTTTTCTTTCCCTTCTTCGCATATAAAAAGAAAAGTTAAAGGATCCCGTTTCACGCCCATTGAGGCATATTGGGAATATGGTGTTAGGCTCATATTTTCTTGACCATCGGCACACTAGGGGTGATGTGGTCAGCATCACGCCGGCCGCCTTAACCTTCCCAGAGTTGCTCTGGTACCCAATTCTTGAGGCTGGGTCGACCCCGGAGCCGTTTGCGGTCTAAAAAATCTCACCTCAACTGGGGATCGAACCATGGACCACCGAGCTAGAAAGCCAGTGCACTAACCACAGAGCTACCGCGGCTCCTATTTCTTGGCATATATTCTGGTTTTCTTTTTTTCCGTTTTTTGTTAAAGAGTTTGCTTACCCTTGCCTGGTTCATTTGCGCCACATCTTTGCTATCCTGCACACACACATACACACACACAACGTTCCCTAAAATTTAATCAAATAATGTCTCCGTATATCGATTTTTTAAACAGATTATTAAATAAGCGATCAGTTTTCCCTAAAATTTAATCAAATAATGTCTCCGTATATCGATTTTTTAAACAGATTATTAAATAAGCGTATATATTTTGTTTTGTCTTGTTTTTAATAGTCTGGCAGTACAAGTGACAGATGTTGGATCATTATGGCCACGCAATCTGACTTTATGGGTGTGTAAATTGTATCTGGCATGTAATGTTTCTTCCATTCCCCGACTTACTGTTGTGAATTCAGTGTTCTTCTAGTTTGTTTGGATGTTTTGTGCTCAAAGAGACGAAATACACATGGGAAACAAATGCGTCTATTAATATTCCGCAGTTCATAGAATTGTCTGACCTTTAAACTCGGCTGTCCTGTGATACACTTGGGAATTGAGTTTATGTACACATTGTAATGAGCTGAGAGATCATCTGTCAAATTATCGTTGTTTTCACGGTTGCCGACCTGTATCTTCTTCTCTCAGGACTTCGATTACCGAGAATCAATTTTCCCTCTGTTGTCAGTCATTATTGAACACTATTTTCATGATTTAGTTTTTTCAGTCTGCTGTCTTTTAAGCTCTTTTCTCATTTTGTCCAGACAATAAGTCTCCGCGTGTTATCACTAACAAGCATGGCACCGTACATTGTCACTGACATTCCAGCCACATGGCACAAAAGTGCCAACGAAAAATAACTGATAGACAAATATAAACTTGCCGAGAGAACAGCTCGTTAGATCAGCTGGATTCATGCCTACGGAATTATGGACCCTTACAGTGCCAGTTTTGGTGACTATGACAGCACGTGGACTGGTTCTGAACCCACGACGCGTCCTACACGGTTGTTTGCTCTACCTCTATATTTTTTTTCTGCACTTTTGAAGTTATTACTACAAAGAAAATAAGCGTAAAAATTATACCACGTAACGTGTTAATCACAAGGATTATTACACCCCCCCCCCCCCTCTTCTTTTCCCGTTACACTTTGCGACATTTAAATTTTGTTCCGTATATAATTTTTAAGGTGACAATAATGTGATTTTTTTTCAAAAGGTCATTTTTGGAGACAGAACTAATAAGTACTCGATATGTAGAACAAATAAATGCTCGGATCGCGACATGTAGAACAAATAAGTACTCGGATCACAGCGTGTAGTACAAATAAGTGCTCCCGTCGCGATATGTAGACCAAATAAGTGCTCCCGTCGTGACATGTAGACCAAATAAGTACTTGAGGTTTTAATATAATCTCTCTTGCCAACGGCAATGTTTTGCCATCTAGAAACTTCGTTAGGGGGTTCAAAACCTGGTAGTGTCATCTGCAGTCTACCCGGCTGTAAATGGATAACTGAGTACGCTGTTGAATTAGGGAAGACAAAGGCAGTGTGGAAAGGAACTGGTCACACCACGTCATAAAGATGCATCTAGTATAGTGTAGTCTCTAACACTTCACTCCCCTATGGCAGTATCTGCTATGGGACTACCTTAAATCTTCATCCAGCAAACAAACAAACAAACACACACACACACACATTACAGTAAAGTTTAGTCAGAGTCACTATTCACTGGGAACGCGGAACTAAAGTTGTAGATTGTAGCAAACACGTTGTTAAAATCTCTCATTGACAATCATCATTAAGTGAACATAATATCATCTACAATACCTCTTAAATTTTTTCACAGTCATTAGTGGTCGAAGTGGCTAAGAGGTATGGCGTCCGCCTCGAATTCTAGAGGTACCGGGTTCGATTCCCAGTAGAGAGAATATAATTTATGGAATTTTTTTTTTCTTCAGAACCAGTGGTCCTAATCATGTCATACTGGTAGTGAGATCGGATGCCTAGCTTTCTCGGATAAGGGCGAAAAAATAGGAGGTCCCGTGTGCAAATTGCGCACGTTAACAAATGGTGGAAATCGTAAAGAGAAGGCTGTAAGGCCGCTGCGCTGGCAAAATTGAAAAATTTGAAATCTGCCCACCACAACAATATTTATAGAATGTGTGATTCCTATATACGCACATTGGGATTCTCGCCTGTGCTACGGAGTTCGTGCACTGTGCTGAGATCCTCCTTGTGTGATCTAAGGGAGGAGATCGGAGCACTGATGGAGCTGTCCGTGTGCAATGAAGATTTCCTTAAAACCAAACCAATTCACAGTCATTATCTTCACATACTGTATTCACAACTTGTTGTCGGTAGCTCAGATCAGACGTAACTATCGGTAACTAACTCTTTCTTGTCATAGAAACATATTCTGCTTTCTGGTATACGTCATCAAGCGTTCAGTACATATATTTGTCGTGCGCCTTTCTTTGCACTAAAGAACACCAAATACATTCAACACCAAAATTTTGGTGCGGACGTTTTCAGTAATCATAAATACAAACAATTTAATTAGCAGCTAAACAAATACGCCCAAATACACAGTAACATACACATTCGTAACTACCTCATCTATAAAAAAAAATATTTTGATTCCCTCACATCAACCTCTCTCCTCAGTCTTCCCCACCCCCAAGCTCATCAGTCGTTTTAGTAGTCATTTTTTTTTCTCTTTTCGCAGCCTCCAAGTTCCTCTTTTCAAACTTGGCCGCACTGTCGCTCGTGCATAATGTTATTGATCCGCCTCCACCCCTAAAAAAAGACCCGAGAACAAAAGCGAGGGGTAGAAAACCCAATTATCATTGAGGGCCGTTCATCTTCAGTTTTTGGGTCATCCATGCCGCCACAGCTGTCATCATTTTTGTTGTCTGGCTGTGAGGCATGATCAACCGACCCTTCGACTTTTTGGCATTTACTTTCTTGCTTGCTTTTTACTAACCCGTCTATTGTATAGTTCTGTATCTTTATAAATGGGGCTTGAAGTGTAACTATCCCGTGTTCTACTATTACTGGCATTCTGCTACTATCACTACCCAGGGGCGTATTTAAAGACTTTGGCACCCCCTCCTCATAAATGAGCATAATAAAATATATCATACTTGCAAGTAGATTTTTAAACACTGCTGTCGTATAGTGTCCGATGGCACCCACCTTCTTGTTGTCACCCGGGGCGGGCCGCCATTGTCACTACCACTACCTATACTATCACTACTACTACTATACTACAACTATTACTACCACTACTACTACTACTACTACTATACTACTACTATTACTACCACTACTACTACTACTACTACTACAACTATACTACTACTATTACTACCACTACTACTACTACAACTATACTACTACTATTACTACCACTACTACTACTACAACTATACTACTACTATTACTACCACTACTACTACTACAACTATACTACTACTATTACTACCACTACTACTATTTCTAGTACTACTACTATTACCTCTTTTTCAAGTACCATGCCTAGTGGCGAAGGAGATCATGTCTCTCCACAACTTCCTGTCTCTAGTACAATTTATCAATTCTGCTGTTGACTTTTTTCGATTGCCACGATGTTAAACTGTCCAGTATTTGCTCTCTTTGTCTTCCCCTATCTCTTTTTCATTCAATCTTACCTGTTGTACGATATATTCCAGCTTTTCTCTTCTCATAACATGTCATAAAAAGTGGATTGCTTCTATGCTACAACGGTGAATACAATTATCAAGTCTTTTTACAATTCTTTCAGTTACAATTGCTTCTACCACTACTACTACCACCACCACTACTACTACCATCACTACCACTATTACTCCTTCTACTCGTGAGCCTCTATTACTACTCTTACAACTACTACGTTTGCTCCTCTACTACTACTCCTCCTACTATTACTACTACAACCCTTACTACTACTCCGCCTACTACTCCTACCACTACTACTCTTATTACTCCTCCTCCTCCTACCACCACTACCACTTTTATACTACTACCACTACAACAATATCAACTACTCTTAGAAAAGCACTAGATGTCACAGATGTGTGATTTTGTAGAATAATGTTAACAACAAGATGGACAGCGAAATAAAGAGTACGGTCATGCAGATGTCCACGGTAATGCAGATGTCCACGGTAATGCAGATGTCCACGGTAATGCAGATGTCATGACAGAAGTCAGTGCACAAAGGCTGCTCGTTACTCATTATTAGAAGAGTAACAATCCACTTTGTTTGGGGCATGTCATGACAAGAAGAAAGCTAGAATATATCGAGGCAACATGAAAGACTGAAGGAAAAAGAAATAGAGAACGACAAATACAGAAGCATCTTCTGGCCATCACCAGTACCATTCCTGGAGAAAATCTACGGAGATATCAACAGCCTCAGGCTAACCACTGCTTTCTTTGAACTTATTCAAGTTGACATCTGAGGGTGAACGAAGAAGAAGAAGAAGAAATAGAGAAGATACTGTATCGTTTAACATCATGGCATGGAAAGAAGTCAACACAGTACAGGGGACAGGACGTTGAGGACAAACGTGATTACCTACGCCAAGGTTTCTCAACTTTTTTTTTGCCCATGGCCCCTTCTGAGCCTTATTTACCTCAGTGACCCCCATATAGTCGCTGTTAGCTAGAAAGAAAGAAAAAGGTTCTTCACCATCTTACTGTGGTTGCCTAGAAATATGGCATGGCTCACGTTGAGAATCACTGGCCAACGCCACCAGGCATGGTACTTGAAGAAAAAGAGGAAGCAAAAGATCTGATTGGAGCCAATGTTAACAGCCATACCTAGCATATCGACTACCTAGCATATCGACTACCTAGCATATCGACTACCTAGCATATCGACTACCTAGCATATCGACTACCTAGCATATCGACTACCTAGCATATCGACTACCTAGCATATCGACTACCATATCGAATACCTAGCATATCCACATGTAATTTTTTAAATTTTTTTTTATTGTTTTGTTTGTCTGTTTGTTATTGGGGTTTTTTTTTTAAAATTGTGCTTTTGTTGTTTTTTTTTCTTTCCATTACTTTCTTGTTGGTTTTTTTTTTTTAAACATACGTAATTTAGATTATTATTGCATACTGTAAATGTATATATTATCTACGCCTTTTAATTAATGCTTAAAGTAACATGTGGGTGGGAATGAACGGATATAGTATGCAAGATAAAGGAGAGTGGAAGGGCAGAAAGATAGACGGGCCTGTGCGCACAATTATTAACCCTTTGAAAATAAAGTTCGTTCATTACAGTAGCTAGAAAGTAAGCATCAACATCAATTGAATAGACAGGTAGATAGTTAAGCACTGGCAGGACAAGTCAACGCGTATAAAGGAAAAGAAGAAGAAATATTTCACAGATTTTAGTTCACGATTCCAGCCAGTAACATTGACCTATACTTGTGACTGCAGGAGAGTTAATGGGACACTTGCACAATTTTGATGAATGACAAATAGCCGGATAGCAAGTTTAGCCTCTGAGCGTGCAATTTCCCACTCAATCGTTGTGGAACATTTTTTGAACTCATTCGATAATCTCTCGATTCTCCATGCTAGTCCTTGTCATAGACGCTGGTCGTTCAGAATGACGTATGAGGGCCCTTGAGGCAAGAGGGATAACCGAAATGCCGGAATGTTTTTTTGAGCAACGGACTCAAATGGCCCAAAAAAAAGGACGAATTTTCGTGTTTAGATTGTTTTCCCTGATGTCTTTTCTTACGTCATCTGTAATGCTTCTTAGATTTTTTATAAAATCTGTTTTATAATAAACACTGTTTCTTTCCATCACTTTTATATTAATACTCTTGTATCATTTCTATCTCAGTGTTCTGTGCAAGGAGTCGTATACACACAAATTCCAACTTCTTGGATGTTCAATTTGTTTTTCTCCATGTTTCGGAGTCCGTGTAGTAAAACTGTTTTGACGTTTGTGTTGAAGAAGATTCTTATAGTTTTTGTTGGACGTGATTTCGTTTGATTTCCAAATATTTTCAAATGCAGTTAAAACACATCTTGCCTTTTGTATTATTAGTTTAACATCCTTGTCTGTTCCTCCATCTTTATATGTTTTGTTGTCAAGATACACCCCCCCCCCACACCCCCAACGTGCAGAGATATTTTGATATTGGAAATGGCAAAAAATTAAGTGCTGGTGAATTCGCTCCAGTAGGAGAAGATTAATCACGTATGGGAGAGAGAGAGAAAGAGATACAGAGCGCGCAACAGAGAGTGCGTGAATGTGTTTGTCCTTGGGATGTTAGTTCATTATTTGGTTATTGTCGAATGCACTGTTTTCCTTATTTCATGAGTACATCACCACGTGACCTCAGCACAGGTTCTTCGAGTACTGTAATATATTTATAACAATTTCCCACAACTTCAAGCACCATGCCTAGTATCTGCCCCCCCCCCCCCCGGGGGGGGGGGTGTCTATCAAGACAAATAAAGAATAGGAGCACTGCCACCACCAGGCATGTCGTAAAGTTCGACTAAGGTGAGGTTGTGTATGAGGTTGGCAACCCCATCATTAAAAAAAACAGATTGCTACAGAAACAGTCAGTACACGAGCTTTAAGTGCTTCCTGCATGTAAGCTGCAGCAGTTGTAACCCCACGTTCCATAAGTAGCAAAATGAAAAAAAACCGAAAGACAAAAGCTAAGAATGTCCTCGTCCAAAATGTTTCCAAGCCAGGCCCCCTGCTCATCTGACTTTCTCTGTCCAATATCCTAAAGTCCTTTCAACCAAAAAAAAAAAAAAAAAAAACTGAGAGAAAATGCCTCTTTCTTGTGGCTGGAGAGCCCAAACCCTTTTCATTTCCTCAATCCATTCTCTGGAACCCACAAAAGAGCACCCATGTTTGGGGTTGAGGGACGTCTAAGACCGCTGGAACCTTTATTTTTTGGGCGGGGAAAAAGGGTGGGGGGGGGGGGCGAGAGGGAGGACAGGGGGGTGAACTCAACATTGCTAGTTTCTTTACATCTTTTCTACTCCGCCCCCCCCCCCCCCAACTTTTTTTTCACCAAATCTTTTTGTTCCGGTTGAGCATTTCGAGGCCACAACTGTTTGCTTCGGGTGACATTTGAGCAGACGAATCGACTAATTGTGGTTCGAGGCTGAAGATGTCATCCCCTTGGATAATTCTATTATTCTCCCATGTGTGTTGGGAGGGGGAACGGGGAGACAAGGCGTGATACAGCATGACCTCACCGCGAGCATTTTATTTTAATTTGGTGATTGAACGAAGAAGAGCTGTGAGCTGAGGCGACGTAAGGACATCCAGGGGAACTCCCCTAATTCCACCCCCCACCCCTCTTTTTCCTCGCGTGTTTGAAATGTTAAAGCTGAATCCAAGAATGAAATGAGATAACTTTTAGCAAAAAAAAAAAAAGATATTTTTTGTGATGAACGATATGAGAAAATTATAGGATCGTATGTCATCCTGGTTGGAATGACGCTGGAGTGGGGTCACGATAGGACAGCAGGGTATAAGAAATTGAGGAGGACTGTAGTAACACGGTGGTAAAACGATGGTTTCAATATTTTTAAAAACAAATTTGGTAATACGTCTTAATATGGCAAATAACAAAGGAAATTGCTTACGCTGCGACCGCAAGGCCTTCCTCAGGGACAAAATAACAAAAACATAAAGGAAAGAAAGCGAGAGCTCTGTGGGAAATAACAAAATAAATAAGAATAATACGATTCGTAACATCGTCGTGAACTGAGAACAAGAGGTTGGCATTTTTTTTTTAATGTTACATACTGGGTAAACAGCAAATAGCTTTACATGGTAGACTTTGTTTTGGTGTCACCTGGTAAAGAAAAATAGAGAAAGATGCAAACTGTGAAGAAGTCAACTGGCGAGAAAGATCAGAATGGTTAAGAAATGGAAATGACATGCATGAATAGTGCCGATCAGAAAGGTTTAGTAGTACCTAAATGAAGATCTGTGCGTCACAAGAGGCCGAAAGTCAAAGAAGAAGGAAAGATATAAAATATCACTTTAAAATCGCAATGGAGGGGAATCAATCAATACCCTTTAGCTCCCCAAGGAGCATAGGCCTTCAACAAACACATGCCAAGTCTTCCTGTCCTGTGCCATCCGCTCAAGTTCTTTCCATGTTTTCCTCATCATTTTCACCTCTGTATCCAGCTCTCTTCTCCATGTGTTTTTTGGTCTACCTCTGCCTCTCTTTCCCTGGGGATTCCAGAACAAGGACTGCCTTGTAATGCTATCAACAGGTTTCCTCAAGGTGTGTCCTATCCATCGCCAGCGTCTTCTTCTCAACTCTTTGTTCCACTGGCACTTGTCTAGTTCTTGTCATCAATTCCACATTTGTGACTTTGTCATACCATTTCAGTCCTTCTATTCTATGCAAGCACCCGTTTATAAAAGTCTGTAGCTTTTTGGTTGTTGTTTTTGTTGTTCTCCATGTCTCAGAGCCATACAATAGGACTGACTTGACATTTGACATCACAATTTTGATGGGGGACCTAATGGAGGGGAAGATTGAAAGTAAAAGGGCGAGACAAGAATTATGATGTAAGCTAGAGGGAGAAGTCAAGAGATAACTTTGAAAGTTGTCAGTCATGATGACACGATAAGAATTGTAAGTCAAGAGATAACTTTGAAAGTTGTCAGTCATGATGACACGATAAAAATTGTGATATGCTGAGAATGGAGACGCCGGGATAAACATTTGAAATTATCAGTCGGAGTGTATCATACAGGCTGGACAAGAACTGTGATACAAGTTGGAGAAAGAACTACTTACTACTACTTACTTAGTCATCCATCTTCTGCCGTGAGGTGTAGAGATTTGGAGGAGGGAGCGCCATACTATCCTATCGGCTGTCTTCCTTCTGTCCTGGTTCAAATCTAGTCCTCGTCCTTCAGAGATGGTTAAATGTTGTCCTCCCAGCGGACTGTGGGTTTGGAGCTGGCTTTTACAAGTTGGAGAAAGAAGTCAAGATATACACTTGAATTAGTCAGAGGGCAATACACGAATTTGGATATTGTTAAGTCGTGTTTTATTAAGGGGAGTTAACTGTTAAAAGATTTGTAGGTACGGGTCGGTTTTTTTATACACCACTGTAAGCACACTTTTTGTGATGAGATGAATGCTCGGTGATTTTTTTGAACGCAGCGCTACTGACTAGCTGTTAGCTTGTTTTTTTTTTTTAAATATGATAGGAATCTGGTCGAAGGTTCTTGAAATAGTTTAAGGGGGGAAAAGCGGATGAGTCCAGCTCACCTCTCAAGCTGCGTGTTAGCGCTTGAATGAATTCTTATAGATTGAACTGTTTTAAGCAACTGAGATTGCGGGCAGTGTTGTGCGGGCAGAGCTTGGAGAAGGTCGTTCCTTCTCGCTAGTGTGTCCCGGCGTATTTGTGTTTTTCTATGAAGGGAATTTGATAATTAAAGAGGATAATTCTTTTGAAGTAAAGATAAAGAGATTATTGTTGGGAAAGTTCTTTCTCCCAGAAGTTTATGGATTGTTTTCTAAGAGATATTACCTAGATGCCAGGCAGTACGCCGGCATTATATATTTTGTTAGAAGTCTGATGGATTTATTATAGAGGCCATGGATTGCACCGGCCGTGATTTTGATTCATGTTTATTCTCATGGATTTTTTTCCCTTGTTACTAGAAGCCATTGTATGCCGCTGTGTAAGCGACCAGTGATCATCATCACTTATAAAGATATTGATGTAAACCTTTATGAAACGTGAGCTGCTGTGTTTTGCAGCCTTTGTACTTTGAGTTGTGTACCTGTAGCTGGATCTTTGGATATTGCTTTGAAGGGATTTATGCTATGAGTTACTGCATTCTACAGCCTATTGAGACTGCGATGCACGTCTTTTGTTTAGATGACTATTTTTGCTGTATGTTTACAAAATGAACTTACTTATCTGATTCACCATTATTTGCTATGAAGTGTCGTCCTATGTTACCATGATGTTTACGTGACTGTGGCGTAATAAACTATTTAAACGTTACCAGTCATTGCAACGTTTCCTGACTCGTACGTTTACTGTAGTGTGTGGTTTCAGCCTGTGTTGGTATGCCAGAACCTTTTTACATTCGCGTTTGTTGACAGTCACTTACTCACACATCAGTCGGCCATCCGTAAGCCCGACCTCACTGACTCTGTACTTGTCAGTCCTTGTTATACCACACCATCCGCCAGAAACATTCCACCACCAGCAACAGTAATTGAACATAATATGTACCACTCATGTTAACCCTCAACATAGTGGTAACAGATATAAGTATGAGGGAGATAGCAAGTGATACATTGAAAGTTGTCAGTCGGGAAGTATCATCAGGGCAAGTCAAGAACTGTGGTACAAGTAAGAGGGAGACGTCATGATATACACTAGAATTTGTCAGTCAGAGTATATTCTGACGTCAAGACAAGAACTGATACACGTGGGAAGGAAACGTCAAGATATACACCGAAATTTGTCAGTCACAGTGTATCATGAGAGCAAGACAAGGACTGTGGTACAAGAAGGAGGGAGACGTCACGATATATACTGGAATTTGTCAGTCGGGGTGTATCATGAAGGCACGACAAGAACTGTGATATAGATAAGAGGAAGACGTCAAAATATATTCTGGAAGTTATTGGTCCGTCAGAGCAAAAGAAGAGCTGGGAGATAATCAGGAGGGACACACGAAGATATACAGTGAATTCATCAGACTGTGTGCGTCATGAGGAAAAAAGCAGAAAATGTTCACAAGTTAATTACAACAGTCTATATTGCGGATTCGGAATTGTAGAGTCGTTAGTTTTTTTGTGGAATCGAAGTCAGTAAAGAAATTTCGGACCGACTGCGAATTTTATGCAGTATGAAGAATAAAAATCTGTAGTCGGACTTCAGAAATCGGAGTCGGAAACATTTATTTCGCCGACTCCATAACCCTGGTAAGTAAACAGGCAGGCAGGCAGACCAACGGAAATGAAGATGTACACACAGAGAGACGAACAGACAGAGAGACGAACGGACGAATGAACAGACAGACAGAAGGAAAGACAAACAGACAATGTATTCGGTGCATTTATTTATAAATTGTCTGATTGTTGGGCTATACGCGGTTACAGCGCTGGCATCTCGTGGCTAAGTTAATGATGTTCCGGGATCCATACCTGGTGGCATCACGCTCCTGTCTACCCTCTTGAGTTAGGGAAGGCAAAGGCAGCGAAAAAAAGAATTGGTCACCTGACCATATAAAGCCAGACCTAGAATGAGGAAGTCTCTAACACTTCACTCCCCTACGGCAGTATCTGCTATAGAACTACGTGTACCTTTAACTGAATATTGATTTGTTTTCGAAAGGGGCATCAAGACAATAGAATCCTATCTTGCGTGCTAGAGATGAAAACAAATAAGGAGGTCCTAGAAAATCTAGGTATGAAAAGAGAACTAATGAGGGAGGTCAAAGTTCGGCAGCTAAAATACTTTGGCCACATAAAAAGGCATAACACCTTGCAGAGGACCATAACAGAAGGGAGAGTTGAAGGCAAACGTGCAAGGGGAAGACAGCGCTATAAGTGGGAAGATAACATCAAGAGATGGACAGGAAAGAGTCTATCAGAGTGCACCACCAAGACAAGAGACAGAAGACGTTGTGGAGATGGCAACTGATGATGATGATGATCTTGCGTGTTAAGTAACTTGGTCACTGACTCTGTTCGTCAGTGGTCGTCAACTGTAACCCAGCCGGCTTTGTCCAAACGTTGCTTATGCACAGATGCCGTCCGCGGAATCCAAGAAGCAAAATCGGTTGCAACAACGTTTAAAATTTGTTCTGAAAGCAGTTTTTCTTTAACATTCTCGCGAGGAAAAAAAAGAAGAAATCCTGTAAATGTTTTTAGGAGTCATCCCTGAAATTTATGTTGACCTCGGCATATTTTGAAATGCCTGGCAAAATGGCTGCATTATTTTGTCTTATAGTCCACTGATACCACTTTATGGCAAAGCTTTTTGGTTGGAAAACGATATTTAAAATGCTATTAAGGCAAGCCTTTTTAATCACTTTATTTAAGATGAAAATCTTTCCGTAAGTTTGTCGCGTTTAAAATCTTTGACACTCAAAATCTATATATTTTGTTACTGAGGCCCCTTCTCGGTACATTTTAATCTTTCAAGTTTTGCTTGGCGTTGACGAAGCCGGTTTTGTATAATAATTAAAATAATGTAAAATAAGGTGGATATAAATGTATTAAATCGTTCACAAATTTTATAATATTTATGACAGATATGACAAATTATCGATTAATGATAACTTGGAATCCACTCTTGTTATATGCATTAGAATTAATGGAAAATTTGTTTCCTGTTTTTAATGCATTGATAACTGTATAAAAATCGATACATAAAACTGTTTTTTAAACATTTACTCCTTGCTACCGTTGATTGTATTGCCATCTGAAAGTTCCACTCGGTTTTTAATGCTTTCGTTATTTTTTTTTTTTTTTTAATCCCTGAACGGCCTATTATTATTCTTTAAAAAACAACGTCAAAAGAAAAAAAAACGAAAAAATAAAGAAATTAGAAAGACAGATGAACGAATACAAATATCGTTAAAATTTAACACACAACAATGACGACAAACCCAACAAAAAAGGCGCGATTGAAAAGAAAAAAAAAGCGGAATAGAAATTTGTTTTCCGACACCCCAGGTGTTAAGTACTTCATGAAGAACCGAGGGGTCCCTTTGAGAAGAAAAAGAGCAGCGAAACCCTGGGCGCTTGCTCACGATCTCTCTCCTACTTCAGGGTGTCGCTTTCATTTTTGGTCACGTGTCTCCAGTCGCGCGTGAATGGTCGTGGGTGCTTATTATTTCAACATCGTTCATAGAAAACCATCGTTCCTTGTCAGGGTATTCGATAAAAATAGTAATAATGACAATAATAATTATAATAATGAAACGACAGCTTCTGGCCACACTCACAGCCTACCCTTTGAGTCATAGATCCGATCATGATACTTAACATGTTCACGATATTTCAGAACCACATTTGGAGCGAGCTAAAGACTTTACTCATTGTCTGCGGCAGCCTTTTTAGTTTTCTTTCTATTTTTTTTTTTTTTACATTCAACGGTTCAACCGACAGTGTTTCTTTACCTTCTTCTTCTTCGTAGTTCTCTTAACACTTTCATAACACTGGAGGTATCTCTTAGGCTTTTTTTATTATATAACCACATCTATTTATCTCATAAAGTTGGCGGCCCGTCTCAGGCTTCTGTCATTTATCTCATATAACCATATCTATCTCTTCCATAAAGCTGGCGTCATCTCTCATGTTTCTTTCATAATATAACCACATCTATTTCTGTCATGAAATTAGCGATCTGCCTCAGGCTTCTGTTATCGCTCTGATATAACCAATTCTATTTTTGTCTTAAAATTAGCTATCTGTCTCAGCCTTCTCTCGTCGCTGTACTATAACCACATCTATTTCTCTCATAAAGTTAACGGTCTGTTTCAGGCTTCTATCATCACTCTCATAAAACCATCATCACTCTCATATAACCATCATCACTCTCATATAACCATCATCATTCTCATATAACCATCATCATTCTCATATAACTACCATCATTCTCGTATAACCATCATCATTCTCATATAACCATCATCACTCTCATATAACCACCATCATTCTCATGTAACCACCATCATTCTCATATAACCATCATCACTCTAATAAATCCACCATCATTCTCATATAACCATCATAATTCTCATATAACCACCATCACTCTCATATAACCGCATACATTTCTCTCATATAACCGCATACATTTCTCTCATATAACCGCATACATTTCTCTCATAAAATAAGCGGCCTGACTCAGGCTTTTCTCATCACCAGACGGTTTCTCCCATTAAGGAAATTAGTGACGATGAAGCTGTCAATTGGCTCCTGTCATGGGGCCGTCATTCTTCCAGGACATGTTCTACTGTTTTTGTTGTTGTTGTTTTTTTTTTGCTTCCTCACGTGGACTAATGCAATCTGTTTAACAAATTAAAGATTGTATAATAGTTTTACAGAAGTCCTGGGAAGAATTTGGAGAAAAGCTAGAAAAAGATGCGCAAGAAAACCAGAAATTGTTCTATAAGACCCTAAAGAACATGAGGAAGGAAAAACAATGCACTCTCAAATTTATAAAGGACAAGCAAGGCAAATTGCTTACTGCCCCGAAGGAAGTAATGGAAAGATGGGAAAAATATTTATCAGAACTCCTTGATGGTGAGCAAGGTCAAGCATCATAAATGATAACCACTAGCACAGAAGAGGATACAAATGGTGATGAAGATGACATAAAGATGGAAGAACTGAAGGCAGCACTGGAGAAAATCAAGATGGGCAAAGCAGCAGGGCATGTTGGTATAACACCAGAAATGGTTAAGTACATGGGAGCATCAGGCGACCTATTACTCTTAAGGGTCCTACAGGCAGCATGGTGCAACAAGACCATACCAAAGGATTGGGAGATTGCCATCATAATACCAATTTTCAAAAAGGGTGACAATCGACAATGTGGGAACCAAAGAGGCATATCCCTTCTCAGTGTCCCTGGTAAAATCTACTCTAGAATCCTAGAGCAGAGACTCCGACGCCTAGCTGAGCCACAATTGGATGAGGTCCAGTGCGGATTCCGAGCAAACCGAAGTACTCAAGACCTAATCTTCACACTCAGACAGCTGAGTGAAAAGGCCCTTGAGTATAAGAGTGTGATCCATC
Organism: Oreohelix idahoensis; assembly: GCA_024509875.1. Taxonomy (NCBI): domain Eukaryota; kingdom Metazoa; phylum Mollusca; class Gastropoda; order Stylommatophora; family Oreohelicidae; genus Oreohelix; species Oreohelix idahoensis. Next base: position 211,608 of record JAMPIV010000324.1, on the reverse strand, counting down.
TTTGTTTCATAGATCTGGAAAAGGCGTTTGACAGGGTCCCCTGGAGCAAACTTTGGGACTGTTTGGCAAGGAAGAACATTCCAGCACCTCTAATTCATGCTATACATGCTCTAAAACAAAATCCATGGTGATATCACGAGAAGAAAGAAGACATGATTAAGCTGGGAGAACAGGTCCTGGAGCAGGTCGACCACTTTAAATTACTCGGTGGTATTATAGACCGAAAGGGGGGCATCAAAGAAGAGTTGGCCACTCGAAAAGCAGCAGCTGGGAGACTTTTTCAGGCCATAAATCGAGGATTCCTCAGCAAGAGAGAGGTTGGTAAGAAAACGAAGATGGCTGTATACCGCTCCACCTGTGTCCCAGTCTTGACATATGGATGCGAGTCATGGGCAATGACTACAACCCACAAAAGCCAGATCCAAACCTCAGAAATGAGGTATCCGAGGAAGGTGGTTGAAGTAACAAGAAGAGACATGGTCCGCAACCAGACGATACGTCAAGGCCTAAAATCCCTTCCCCTGCAGACCTAAGTAGAACAGTCCCAACTAAGATGGTTTGGCCATGTCTGCAGAATGGGAGAAGATGGGCTACCACGACAAGCATGGGAAACAAAGAGCCAGGGATCCAGACCACCAGGACGACCCAGAGTCCGCTGGGAGGACAACATTAGACAATCTTTGAAGGACCGAGGACTAGAATGGAACCAGGCCAGGAGGAAGACAGCCGATAGGATAGTCTGGCGCTCTCTCTTCCAAACCTCTACACCTCACGGTAGAAGGGGAACGACTAAGTAAGTAAGCAATTAAGTATAATAGTTTTACGGATAATGAAGAATATTTAGTGCTTTAAAAATAGCGTCTTGGATTTTTTTTTTTTTTATGTTGCGTGTATCAAAAGTGAAAAAAAAAAAGGTACATGATCCCGTTTCACGCCCATAGAGGCATATTGGGAATATGGTGTTAGGCTCATATTTTCTCGTTCTGTCTCGCTGTCTCTCTCTCGCTCTTTCTGTCTCTCTCTCTCATATCTCTTTTTCTCTCTTTATCTCTCTATATATCTTCCTCACTGCCATCACCGGTGTCAATACCTTGTCGAGGTATGGTGGCTTGCGTACCCTGATTACCCCCAGAGGTATGCCAGCGGGAGTTTTACTCCTGGAAGGTTCTACCAAGCTGGACAGGTTTGCGCGGGCAGGGGTCAGACTAACGCAGACACCCTGGTCCTCCAGGTTGGGGGTTTTAGCATAGAGCTGACACCCCTGTCTATGTAAAAAGAAATGAAGTTACGGAAACGACAACAAATGAACAAAGTTTGCTGCGGGATGGACATCCGGAGTCTGAGGCTCGTATGACTGTCAGTGGTGAAAGCCGAAAGGAAACCACCGACACAAAAATGGATGTCCTAACCGCAAAACGTGAAACAAGAATAGGATTTTGGAATGTCAGGACAATGAACGAGACGGGTAAACTAAAACAGGTCACAGCAGAAATGAGAAACTATATATTACACATTCTAGGGATAAGCGAGAGCAGATGGGCAGGGGCAGGAAAAGTTAAAACAGCAACAGGAGAAACAGTACTTTACTCTGGAAGAGAGGATGGACAGCACAATGAAGGTGTAGCCATTATTCTACAGAAAAGAACAGAAAGGACATTACTGGAATGGAAACCCATCAACAACAGACTGATTAGAATAAGATTGAGAGGGAGATTCACCAACACTACAATAAAAATACAATGCTACGCACCAACGAGTGACAGCGATGAAGAGGTCAAGGATGAATTCTATCAACAACTGCAGAAAGAAATGGAAGACACACCTAGATATGATCTTATCGTAGTAATGGGAGACCTCAATGTGAAAGTTGGAACACACAATACATATAATGAAAGAGTAATGGGGAAATGTGGCAGCGGAACAGCAAACGAAAATGGGGATAAATTAATAAGTTTCTGTAGCATTAACAACCTGGTCATTGGAGGAACACTTTTCCCACACAAAGAAATTCACAAATTAACATGGGAATCACCTGATGGTCGGGACAGAAACCAGATGGACCACATTATGATTAACGGTAGATGAAGACATGCTGTGAAGGTATCTATATCTATTAAGAGTAGTGTATTATAGATAACCTTACTTGCTACCACATATCTATATATCTAAGTCAGAATTATTCTGGAATAGTGTGATGCTACGTTATGTGTCTAGGGTATGAGTATGGTGAAGTGTAAGTCACAACAACAGACAGATAAACAATTTAATTTAATCCACTACTCTTAACAACACTGTGACACTCACATACATATAACACTCTATGAGAATAGCTTAAAGAAGTCACTCGTAACGGTTCAAATAACAATATGTATTCATTACTAGCATGAATGAATATGTGTCCTGATTCAACTACAAGGGAACCAGGAATCACAATCAATTTAAATTACAAGTTATGTACAGAATGTATTTAATATGAATATTGTAGTGACATATATTATTACAAATGTTCTATGTGTGTCAGTTTTGTAGTAGTAAAATGAGGTAATACTGGTTTTGTTTTGTTCAAGCTCTGTTGGTATTTGTCATCATGACTTCAATAGTTTGTCTTTAGGGACCAGTATTTGAGATGTTCAAAGTTCCTGATTTTAAGACAAGTAAATTCCCCTCTGAATAGTATTTTTTATAAAGTTATTTCAAGATGAGGGGGCATAATGTTGAGCTCAGCTGGCCAACTCTGCTTATCTTGAGTGATGGCGGCAGGAAAGGACTCCTCTGCTCGAATTCTCCTCTGGGCTCAGGAGACACCTCACTGATAGCTAAAAGGACCAAGGAGTATGCTGTCCGACTCTGGATTCAGCAAATCTCTGACCAGATGCTGCTCAGTACCATCAAGACCACTGTCCCTGAAATCAAGAAGGATGTACCTTCTACTTCATAACTAATTTATATTCTCTTTTACACTGATCACAATACAGCACAAAAACATTGCGTTCAGATTTTTTGCGTTCATTTTTTTTTTTTTTTTTTTTTTTTTTTTTTTTTTTTGCGTTTTACCAACAGTCATTTTTTTGCTTTTTTGGAAATACTTTATTCCAGTACCCGCACTTGGCTTCTTAATGGTTTGCGCTTTCTAGCAACTTCCAGCATTATTTTTTTTCTAGTCAATCATTCATCAAGGTGTCCAGTGTTACTTCAATGGTTACTTGCCACTTCCATGCCGTTTTTGGCTTTCTAGTCGGTGTCCAGTGTACTGTTTGGCCATTCCATGCCGTCCCACTTCTCCCCGACACCCTCTGTCCAGGCTGGAGCATTTTAGGCTTCACCTCACGTTTGCCACTGAACTACACATATATATACAGGCATAAATCAACAATTCACATTCAATCTTCATTAAAAGACACTAAATGGTTCAAGCTTACCACAATTCATACGAATAAACACAGATACGTTGATTAGCAATGAATTCTGGCACAAACTGGCACAAATTTCCATCTGCTTATCTTCCAGGCTTTTATTGAGCCAAATATAAGCTGGCTTCAACGCACTGATGCTCCATCAAGTGTATTTAAACAAGTGGCCCCGAACTAACGCTCCCAAGTGTGTATATCAGCGAGACTGGCCAATGAGCCACGCTTCGACAAGTGTTTGAAAAAATGTTATCTTTTCCCGTCTCCCCTAACAACCAAGATAGTATTTATAGCCCGACCAATCGTGGTTAGGCTTTCATTTGTTGCGCTCCAATCAATTTGGAGTTTACATGGTAGGCTATTTCTGTAACGTAAATTTTTTTCAAACACGTTAAAAAAAAAAATCTTATGAGCAGAAATGATTTTATGCTGTCAGGCACCCCCAATATTTTATTTTGGGTATAATTTATTAATTCCTGGACTATTTGCGTAACGTTTTACATATTATTTGTCAGCAAGCCCTAAGGAACCCAAAATTACTAATTTAAAGGAGCTACGTGGCTGCGTTCAAAATATGCAATTTCTTCTACCTCCTGTTTCGAAGATGTGCTGTCTGGGTACTGTTATGTGTTCAAACGTAAACCCATCTAATGTTGTCTTTTCTAATAAGAGTTTGTTATGATTTATAAACCTAACTCTGGGAAAGGGTAGTGTATTTTATCACTGTCCGTCTGAAAAAGTTAGTGCTTGTAGACTTACACGCGTGATGCCAGCATTTGTATATCGCGCGTCGCGTGTTGCATGCGTTCCTGATTTTCAGCCCTCCCCTCTCGCTATCCTTTTGTCCATCTGTTCGTTCGTTTTGGTAACGTAATATAATTAATGTTAGGATTAATTTAGGTCATTACGCAGTACGTCTCAATGTTTTTCTTAGAAATGCAGCACACGTTTCATTGAAGAAGGCGGGTAATAATACAGTAAGCTTTTATATCAACGTGAAAGCGTTACAATTTGCAGACGAAGCAGAAAACAAGGGGGATTTCGAGTACATTCTCTGTGACAGCACTGTTATTTTACCATTGCTCTTCTCTTTATTAATTTTATTTGTTAGGCTTCATATTTACCTAATAATTTATATATGTGGATTAGAATATTTCATGACACCTCCCCTCTTAAAACAGACATTATATGTCAGTCCTTTATTCTATATACACATATAGAAATTTATTATTATTATGGGGTTTACGGTGATTCTCATCACACGGATGGCGGCTTAAAAAATCAGCTCCCAAATTGGTTTTTCCAGATATATACTCAATGCTAAAATTATATGGAGCCAGAAGCAAAGACCATCGGAGTAACCTAGAGTTCTCATGCTTAGCCTGTGCTAAAAACGATAAAGGTTTGTGGTCTGTTTGCAACTTAAATGCCTTCCCATATAGATAAATATTGAATTTCTTTATTGCCCATATTACTGCAAGACATTCTTTTTCGCTAGTTGAGTAGTTGATTTCAGCTTTATTCAACTTTCTGCTAGCATATGCCACTGGGCTTAATTCCCCATCCAATGCATCTGATTTCTGTAGTAGAGTTGCACCTAGCCCAATATTACTTGCATCCGTCCTTACTATGAATTCTTGACTTAAGTCAGGTAATTTCAAAATGGGTTTACTTGTGAGCTTTTCCTTCAATTCTTGGTAAGTCATTTCACATTGTGGTGTCCATGTAATGCGATCTGGAAGTCCTTTACGTGTCAATTCCGTTAAAGGTGCACATATGGAATTAAAGTTTTTGATATACTTCTGGTAGAAACCACATAATGAGACAAAGGATCTCACGTCCTTCTTGGTTTGTGGTCTCGGGGCTTTCTGTAGTTTCTCTAAGTTCTTTGGGTCAGGGGTCATGTTTCCCTGATAAACTGTGTGTCCCAAAATTCCAATTCTTTACATCCAACGCAACATTTGGTTGGTCGGGCTGTTAAATTTGCCTCCCTAAGTCGATCAAACAGCATGTTCAGAGAGTCAATGTGTTCCTCAAATGTTTCTGTTGCTATAAGGATATCATCCATAAAATTTGTTATACAGGGATTATTCAGAGGATCCAATAATTTTCTCATCATTCTAGAGAAGACACTAGGCGCATTCTTCAATCCAAATGGCAATCTATTAAACTCATAGTGTCCTTCTGAGGTACTAAAAGCTAGGTATGGTCTAACCTCAGGTTTTACTGGAATCTGATAGTATCCTTTACTCAGATCCACTTTTGAGAAATATTTAGCTTTATTTAGCCTGGCAAACAGCTGATTTGTATCCGGCAATGGATCCACCTGTCCTTCTGTAATAGCATTCAGTCTCCTGTAATCTATACAGAGTCTATGTTCTCCAGAGGGCTTCCTTAAGAGTACAACACCGGAACTATACGAAGACTCACTGTGCGAAATAATTCCTTCCTTCAATAGATAGTCTATCTCTTCCTTCAAAGCTTTTTCCTTAGCAAACGGAATCGAATATGGTTTCATACAGACAGGTGTGGAGTCTATGAGTTTCATATCATATTCCAATAGGTTTGTATGCCCTGGTCGGTCTGTTAACACCTCTGCATGATTATTTAGAACCTGTTGCACTCTCTCTTTCTGAGTTTTCGTTAAATGTGTACTGATTTTCACCTGTGCTGCTGTCTCACAGGGGTGTAATGGATATTCAAATGATGAAAGTGGTTCCTTTTTCATCTCCATGGCGATGGACAAGGTCAACAAGTGTGTCTCTTCCTGATGTTCTCTTTCCAAATATTTCTTGAGGAGATTCACATGATAGATTTTTTCTTTCCCCTTCTTATCTATCTTATAATTTGTTCTAGACACCTTCTCTAGAACTGTATATGGACCCTGCCATCCAATTTGTAACTTATTCTGACTCCCAGGCAAAAGAAGCAGTACTTTCTCTCCCACAGCCAGATTTCTGTCCTTCGCCTTCCTGTTATAATAGGCAGCATGTTTCTTCCTGGCTTGTTTCAAATTTTCATTGGCAAGTTTCCAGCCAGTTTTCAACCGAGTGGTCAGCTCATTCACATATTGGTATGAAGATGTAATGTTTTCCTCTGCCTTTTCATCAGTCCACGTTCTTAACAAAGCTACATATGGACCTTTAATTGTGTGGACCTATTTGTCCATGCACCGGTATGGTCTCTTCCACTCGAAGCTTTATAGTGATGATTTTTCCTCCCAGAATTATCATTCACAAAACGACCGCTACCAATTTTTTCTTTTGGGGCTTTCTCCCCTCTTAAAATTCTTGATGAGAGATTTCCTCCCTACATCCTCTTCCTCCAGTTTGTTTAAGTCCGATTGAGGGATTGTCGGCTTATCCTGGGGTAAGACATCCTTTTGCACTCTCCGCATAGTGGCCATTGTAAAACAGTTAAGTGAAGCTTGTCCGTGAAAAGGGGCTTCCCATTCCATTTGGTCCACCTTATCAAATTTATTTTTCCTTTTATTGTCAGGCCTGATTTTGCCCCATGGCGTGTCCAGGTCCTGATCCATGTTCCCACTTGTGGGTGTTCCCTCATGTGCTATACTACACCTTTCTACAAAGTTCTCAATGTCCCATCTTGCTTTGGGCCAATAATAATTGTGAGCCACCTTTTGAATGATGGTACCTATCTTCTCATGGTCCCCATCTGGTTTCACATGTAGGCTCCTTATTAATTCTGTCCTATATCTCTTTGGAAGAACCAGCTGTCCGTGACCATGGGATCTAGTTCCGGCCTTCCTATACATCAACTTGTTTTTCATGTAAAAATCTCCCTTGCCTGGAGTTGTATGACAAGTTGACAATTTTCTGTAACAAGGCTTGAGTGTTTTATCCCCAGCCTGTGCCTTCCTCATCTCTTCTGGAGTGGTATCTAACATAATATCCTCCTCCTGTCTTGAGGTCGACCTGACCTGAAGGGTTGCCATATACACAGGTTTCCTTCTGCAACGGTCAGTGTCATGATTGTCCATCTGACAATTTTTACACCACCTTTTTCCTTGGTTGAAAGATTTTCTTTCATCATATTTCCTTTCATCGAATTGTGGGAATTTATTTTTTATTGTCATACCGTGGCCTATCAAATTGGTGCTTACCTTTATTTTGATCCCTAGGATCAAATTTATTAAAGTTCTGTGGTGCCCTGAAGTTGTCCACCTGTTTCTTTTTATTACCTGTTACCTCTGCTTGAGCTGCTTGATACCTTTCAGCAACATTTAGCAACTCACCCAGCCTCTCTGCACCTTGTTCCATGAGAAACTTTCTCAGGTCTGGAGCCATGGACTCTCTTAATTGCTCTATAAGGACCATTTCCTTAAGGTCTTGGGTTTTCCCCAGAGAAGTCCATTTCTCCAAGTATGTCTCTATTCGTGCAGAGAACTGGTGATAGGTTTCACCTGACAGTAGTTTAGCATTCCTAAATTTTTTTCTATAGAATTCTGCATTCTTTTCATACCTTAACAAAAGAGCCTGCTTTAGCATGTCATAATTTTCCTGATCACCTCTGCTCATTTTTGCAAAAACTTCATAAGCTGCCCCACGAAGTCCCTGAGATAACTTTAAGCTCCACCTTTCTCTCTCTAACCCATACGTGGTAGCTAATAGCTCATACCTATTTATATAGCTCTCAATATCATCGTCTTTCTCAACAAAATGATCTAAATGAAAATTCATAGCTGAGATTGAGGCTCCCTGAGTAACCGTAGCATCAGAGGCAAAGGGACTGGCACCATTTTCAGGAGCATGGCCTTGAAACTCAAACTCCCTTAGTCGTAACTCATGTTCCCTTTGTAATCTTTTATCTTCTGCTTCCCTTTCTGCAGCTAATCTCTTCTCTTCTCTTTCTGCAGCTAATCTTTTGTCTTCTCTTTCTGCTTCCAATTTCTTAGCCTCTTTGTCAGCCTCAATCTGCAACCTCTTAGTCTCAGCCTCAGCTTGCAACCTCTTAGTCTCAGCCTCTAACTTTCTTTCGGCCTCTTTTTCTAATCTTCTTTCTTCGCGTTCAATAAATTTGTCACATTCCGTTGTGACATAGGCAACCATAACTTGCCCATCTAATCCTAACTCTTTTGCAGTCTGAACCGCAGCAGATCGAAATTTGGCCAGGTCCGCCATTGTCTATTATGTAAATTTATACAATGTCTAACCAACAATTCAATCTCTAATGGACAACACAGGCACCGTGAGCTCAACCTTATTTTATTCCACCCAAGGATACCTTTTAATTCTTATATTCCCTGAAGTGAATTACCCCCAATATTTTTAATAGTTAAAGATTCAAAATCCCAAGAGCGAGACCCCAATATATGTGGTGAAGTGGGATGCCACAAATACCCACAGGGAACCCAGTGTACTGACTGAGATCAGCTGTGAAGGTATCTATATCTATTAAGAGTAGTGTATTATAGATAACCTTACTTGCTACCACATATCTATATATCTCAGTCAGAATTATTCTGGAATAGTGTGATGCTACGTTATGTGTCTAGGGTATGAGTATGGTGAAGTGTAAGTCACAACAACAGACAGATAAACAATTTAATTTAATCCACTACTCTTAACAACACTGTGACACTCACATACATATAACACTCTATGAGAATAGCTTAAAGAAGTCACTCGTAACGGTTCAAATAACAATATGTATTCATTACTAGCATGAATGAATATGTGTCCTGATTCAACTACAAGGGAACCAGGAATCACAATCAATTTAAATTACAAGTTATGTACAGAATGTATTTAATATGAATATTGTAGTGACATAATAATAATAATAAATTCTTTAAGCGCCAAACACGGCGCATAAGGCAGAAACCAGTGCTCTCCAGGTTGTTCGTTGTGACGCCACTCCTCTTAGCTCTTGCACATTATTTAGGCCCAACGTTCTTCCTTCTCTTATTATTGTTCTTCTGAGTGTTTCTTTTGGTCTTCCTTTTTTCCGCTTACCCTCAGGAACCCAAGTATGAGCGCCTGTAGTGGTATTCTGTTGTTTTGCATTCGTAGGACATGACCGATATATGACCATCGGTCTTTTCCTTATATATAGTCGGAGACATAATTTCTGCCTAGAGTCTTCTCTTATTTGTCGATTAGTCTTGAATTCTTTCCAACTGATGTTCATGAGTTTTCTAAGACATTTGTTCTCGAATGTATTCAGCTTGTTCTCCAATGATTTTGTTATTTTCCAACTCTCACAGCCGTATGTTAACACTGAGATAACATTTGAATTAAAACAGACGAAGCTTGGTATGTATATTCAATGATCGTAATTTCCAAATGTTAGATAATCTATTGAAGGCGCTAGCTGCCAAAGCAATTCTAGTATGGATTTCTCTTGTTGTGTCACCATCCTGAGTCATTTTTACTGCCTAAATAATTGAAACTTTCAACTTTCTGTAGTTTTTCCCCGTTCAAGATGATATCAAAGGTCTCGTTAGAAAAGTTCATAGCTTTAGTTTTAGAGGCATTTATTTGGAGACCAATTTTAACCGAGAGATGACACAAATTATTTATTGCTTCTTGGGATTGTCTTGGTGTTGAACTTAAGAATGCTACATCATCTGCGAAATCCAGGTCCCCCAGGAATTTTCCATTTGTCCATTTTATACCCAATTGTTCATTGTGGGTATAGTTTCTCATAACCCAATCAATAGCTATTCCAAAAAGTAGTGGTGACATAATACAGCCTTGTTTCACCCCTGTTTCTACTGTAAACCATTCTGTATTCCCTTTATTTGTTCTAACACAAACATCTTGCATTGTCATATAGCGCTTTGATTATATTCACATATTTTGTTGGAAAACCATAGATTGTAAGTATCTTCCACAATGATGGGCGGTGTAGACTATCAAAGGCTTTTTGAAAATCGACGAAGGTGATAATAAGTGGCGATTGCCTTTCCACTGATTCTTCTATAATTGTTCTTAGTGTGAATATTTGATCAATACATGATCGTTTCGGCCTGAAACCCGTTTCTAACATCATGCAACATAATAATTTTCCAGGTACTGATAATAGAGATAGTAGTGACATATATTATTACAAATGTTCTATGTGTGTCAGTTTTGTAGTAGTAAAATGAGGTAATACTGGTTTTGTTTTGTTCAAGCTCTGTTGGTATTTGTCATCATGACTTCAATAGTTTGTCTTTAGGGACCAGTATTTGAGATGTTCAAAGTTCCTGATTTTAAGACAAGTAAATTCCCCTCTGAATAGTATTTTTATAAAGTTATTTCAAGATGAGGGGACATAATGTTGAGCTCAGCTGGCCAACTCTGCTTATCTTGAGTGATGGCGGCAGGAAAGGACTCCTCTGCTCGAATTCTCCTCTGGGCTCAGGAGACACCTCACTGATAGCTAAAAGGACCAAGGAGTATGCTGTCCGACTCTGGATTCAGCAAATCTCTGACCAGATGCTGCTCAGTACCATCAAGACCACTGTCCCTGAAATCAAGAAGGATGTACCTTCTACTTCATAACTAATTTATATTCTCTTTTACACTGATCACAATACAGCACAAACATTGCGTTCAGAGCGTTAGGCCAACAGTCAGCTTCATTTGAAATACTTTATTCCAGTATTACCCTTCTTAATGGTTACTACGCCTCTGCACTTCCAGCATTATTTCTTTCTAGTCAATCATCCAGGTGTCAGTGTACTGTTTGGCCATTCCATGCCGTTTTACTTCTCTCCGACACCCTCCGTTCAGGCTGGAGCATTTTAGGCTTTACCTCACGTTTGCCACTGAACTACACATATATATACAGGCATAAATCAACAATTCACATTCAATTTTCATTAAAAGATATTAAATGGTTCAAGCTTACCACAATTCATACGAATAACACAGATACGTTGATTAGCAATGAATTCTGGCACAAACTGGCACAAATCTCCATCTGCTTATCTTCCAGGCTTTTATTGAGCCAAATATAAGCTGGCTTCAACGCACTGATGCTTTATCAAGTGTATTTAAACAAGTGGTTTCGAACTAACGCTCCCAAGTGTGTATATCAGCGAGACTGGCCAATGAGCCACGTTTCGACAAGTGTTTGAAAAAATGTTATCTTTTCCCGTCTCCCCTAACAACCAAGATAGTATTTATAGCCCGACCAATCGTGGTTAGGCTTTCATTTGTTGCGCTCCAATCAATTTGAAGTTTACATGGTAGGCTATTTCTGTAACGTAAATTTTTTTCAAACACGTTAAAAAAAATCTTATGAGCAGAAATGATTTTATGCTGTCAGGCACCCCCAATATTTTATTTTGGGTATAATTTATTAATTCCTGGACTATTTGCGTAACGTTTTACATATTATTTGTCAGCAAGCCCTAAGGAACCCAAAAAATACTAATTTAAAGGAGCTACGTGGCTGCGTTCAAAATATGCAATTTCTTCTACCTCCTGTTTCGAAGATGTGCTGTCTGGGTACTGTTATGTGTTCAAACGTAAACCCATCTAATGTTGTCTTTTCTAATAAGAGTTTGTTATGATTTATAAACCTAACTCTGGGAAAGGGTAGTGTATTTTATCACTGTCCGTCTGAAAAAGTTAGTGCTTGTAGACTTACACGCGTGATGCCAGCATTTGTATATCGCGCGTCGCGTGTTGCATGCGTTCCTGATTTTCAGCCCTCCCCTCTCGCTATCTTTTGTCCATCTGTTCGTTCGTTTTGGTAACGTAATATAATTAATGTTAGGATTAATTTAGGTCATTACGCAGTACGTCTCAATGTTTTTCTTAGAAATGCAGCACACGTTTCATTGAAGAAGGCGGGTAATAATACAGTAAGCTTTTATATCAACGTGAAAGCGTTACAATTTGCAGACGAAGCAGAAAACAAGGGGGATTTCGAGTACATTCTCTGTGACAGCACTGTTATTTTACCATTGCTCTTCTCTTTATTAATTTTATTTGTTAGGCTTCATATTTACCTAATAATTTATATATGTGGATTAGAATATTTCATGACAATCATCAGTGGAAAACGAGGTGCAAACAATATTACATTAGTAAGAGATAAGCAAGGAAATCTCATCACGACAGCAGAGGGACAGGAAACAAGATGGGCAGAGCATTTCAGAGAAACTGTGAACAAGGAACCACCAGAGACACAATTGAATGTTCCTGAGGTTGAAATTTGTTAATACAGACATTCCGCGAAAAGAAGAAATCATCACAGCAATCAAAGGGTTAAAGAATGGAAAAGCTCCTGGCCATGACACCTTAAATGCAGAGCTATTTAAGACAGACCCTGAGCTAGCAGCAGAACTATTAGAACCACTATTTGCACAAGTCTGGAAAACAGGGACAACACCAACGGAGTGGAACAAAGGAATAATTGTCAAATTGCCCAAGACGGGAGATCTTGCTGACTGCAATAATTGGAGAGGAATCACTCTTCTCTCAGTTCCCAGCAAAAGACTAGGCAGGATAATTATACAGAGAATTTCAAAAGCAGTAGACATAAAACTGAGGACAGAACAAGCAGGATTTAGAAAGAACAGAAGATGTGTAGATCATATATTCACTCTCAGGAACATTATAGAGCAGTGCTCAGAATGGCAAAGACAGCTGTACATTAATTTCGTTGATTTTGAAAAGGCTTTTGACAGTATACATTGGGACAGTTTATGGAAAATACTGAGGGCTTATGGAATTCCAAGCTGCATAGTGTCAATCATAAAAAGCCTCTATGCCAACTTTACGTGTACCGTTGGGCAGAGCAACCTAACCGTTGAGGTGAAGACAGGAGTACGTCGGGGATGCCCCTTATCAACCACTCTATTTTTAACAGTCATAGACTGGGTGATGCACCAGACAACAGAGGGCAGGCAGTCCAAGAGGAATACGATGGACTACATTTTCTACATTGGAAGATCTGGAATATGCAGATGACATTGCACTACTAGCACATTCACATCAACACATCCAGGAAAAAACGGATAGACTTAATAAGTATAGCCAGCAGGTAGGCTTGAACATCAATCTAAAGAAGACATATTTCATGACGCTCAATGTGAGCAACCCTGAGCCCATATCAGTAAGGAATCAGCAACTGGAACAGACAGACACCTTCGCATACCTAGGATGCATAGTAAAACCAGACGGTGGAGCAAGCAAAGACATCAACAACAGAATGAACGAAGCAAGAACAGCCTTTTTTAGTCTAAACAACATCTGGAAGTCCTCTCAGTACAGCACAAAATTAAGATTATATCAGAGCTGTGTGCTTTCTGTGCTTCTCTATGGTGCGGAATGCTGGAGTTACAGAGAAGGAAATGTCGAAATTGTCCTCTTTTCACACATGCCTAAAAAAAATTCACCGAATCTTTTGGCCGAATACCATCACCAACTAAGATCTGCTTACTCGGAGCAAGCAAGAGGAAATGCATACCATCATAGCTGGCAGACGCTGGAGCTGGGTTGGCCATGTCCTCAGAAGAGACCCCGATGCCATCACAAGAACAGCTATGCTTTGGACCCCTGAAGGAAAACGAAAGAGGAGCCGACCAAAAACAACTTGGCGGAGGACTGTGGAGGCTGAGATGCAAAGAATGAACCAGAGTTGGGGCACTGTACGAAGGATGGCCGCCGACCGAGCAAGGTGGAATCAATTTGTTGTTGCCCTACAAGACGCCACCAGGCGTGATGGCCACTGACTGCTTTGATGGTCGGCGGCTAAGGATCAAAGAAGAAGAATAGCTTCCTCGCCCTCTTTCTCTGGTCTCATTTTGTCCAACTATCTATCACTGTATGTATTTGGTTTTAATCATTAGCCTCTTCTTCAAATATCTCGCCGATCAGCGTGGGCGATCATGTCTCTTCACAGCTTCCCAACTCAAGTTATGACTATCGAACGTTTTTTGTCCCCTGTGTCTTGATGTTAAGCAGTTTACTGTCTTTTATCTTTGTCCTCCGCCTCTTTCTTCGTCCATTTGTATCGTGTTAAAATGTATTTTAATTTACTTCTCCTCGTAGCATTCACAAACAGCGCGAGCCGTTTCTGTCCGTTGTAAAGCTGTAACATTACTTTGTTTCTTGGCCACCTACTGGATACCTTCCTCTGTTTTAGATGTGCATGTCAGGGCTGTGGGAGTCAGAGTCGCAGAGTCGGTGGTTTTTAACAAAAAATTTTTAGTGAAGTCGAAGTCAGTAAAATAAAAATGTCAGGACTCCGAATTTTGTGATATTCTAGTAAAAACACTGTAGTCGGAGCCAGGAATCGGACTTCTAAAATTTAGTAGTCGGAGTCGGAACATGTTTTGCTTTAATTGAAGACAAGCTTGTGCGGAACAGAACGATTACAATGGCGTGACCAATGTGTAACTGATGGGAAGGATCAGAAAATTACTAGTGAAGCAGGAAGTGAAGAAAAAGACGTTAGCTTTAGATATGGCACATGTTGAGAAAACCTGGTGATAACATTGCATGGAAGCTATTGTTCTGGAATTCACCCGGTAACAGAAGTAAAGGGAGATTGGAAAATGCAATGGAGAAAGTGAATTGGAGACGTACTTAAACAAGTGTAAAGGCGGCATAGAAAGGAGTTGAATGGATGGCACAAGATGGAAGAGCTTCATGTGACTTGATTGAGGGCCTGAAGTGTAATGAATTAAATTAGAACACCACATATTAACTAAATTACGTGTAATCAAACCAGCACATCTAATCAAACCAGCTTACATTAAGCAAATTCTGTCTCATCAAACCAGCATACATTAGCCAAACATACATCTAATCATACCAGCATGTATTAACCTAAATATATCTAATCAAAGCAGCACACGTAAACCAACACACATCTAATCAAACTAGCACACATCAACCAACATACATCTAATCAAACTAGATCATATCCACCAACATACATCTAATTAAAACAGCACACATCAACCAACATACATCTAATCAAACTAGCACACATCCACCAACATACTTCTAATAAAACCAGCACACATCAACCAACATACATCTAATCAAACTAGCACACATCCACCAACATACATCAATCAAAGCAGCACACATCAACCAACATACATCGAATCAGACTAGCACACATCAACCAACATACATCTAATCAAAGCAGCACACATCCACCAACATACATCTAATCAAACTAGTACACATCAGCCAACATACATCTAATTAAACTAGCACACATCCACCAACATACATCGAATCAAACTAGCACACATCAACAAACATACATCTAATCAAATATAAGTTAATAAACTAATAAAAAGGTATTGAATCAGTTTTACAAATAACTTATATTGACAAATAACATATTCCTTACCAGTTTTACAGCAGCCCCTTAATTTATTTACATCTAATCAAAGCAGCACACATCCACCAACATACATCTAATAAAACTAGTACACATCAACCAACATACATCTAATCAAACTAGCACACATCCACCAACATACATCTAAGCACAGCACCACACATCAACCAACATACATCTAATCAAACTAGCACACAGCCACCAACATACATCTAATCAAAGCAGCACACATCAACCAGCATACATCTAATCAAAGCAGCAAACATCCACCAACATACATCTAATCAAATCAGCACACGTAAACCAACATACATCTAATCAAACTAGCACACACCCACCAACATACATCTAATCAAACTAGCACACCTCAACCAACATACTTCTAATCAAACTAGCGGTGGGTTTGAAAAAAAAAAATCGAAAAAAGGTGATTCGTCTTACGAGGACAAAAGACAAAGAAAGTAGTCTACGTTACGGCCACAAGGCCTTCGTCAGGAAAAGAAAGAAAGTGAAGGCTAGATAGGAGACATAAGAACTTAAAGAAATATAAAAATAAATAAAAATAATAATAATAATAAAATCTAGGTACTTCCCTGAAGGCGAAGCATGGCTGAAAAGGAAGTGACTTCTGACCCCGGAAGTACACAATACATACTAAGAAGCTAAAAACTAAAAAACGAAACTGAACAAAAAACTACCCAAATATAATAAAAGTGGGGACTGGAAATAGAAGAGGACAGAATAAGTAGGAGATAAATGAATATGAAATTAAAAAATCAAGACAAATTAGAAAACGTGTACATCCATACATATTATGGAGGATGGCATAAAAATAGAAGAATAGGATAAGAGTGGAAAGAGCCCAAATAGAGCAAGAGAGGAAAGGGTGACCTCAGACAAAGGTGTGGAAAGTGTTGAGACCGGCTGGTTTTAGACACCCCATGCGGTGGATAAGACGGTTCTCAAGCTGTTCTCGGCTGGCAGTGTCTGAGGAGCAGGATCGGATCGCAGTGACCTGGATGTCGATGGGACCCTGGTGGTCAGGACTATTGAAGTGTGTGGCAACTGGTGTGGACTTTTGCTGAGAGATGTCATTTAAGTGCTGGCTGAATCTGTCCCCAAGTCGTTTGCCTGTTTGGCCAATATAGGTTTTGCAGCAACGTTTACATATGATCGTATAAATGACATTACGCGATTCACACGTGAAGCTACTAGTGATGGTGTACAGACCTTAGGAAAGGACACCTTCTGGGTTGAGATGACATACTTGCACGTGTTGCATCGTAATCAAACTAGCACACATCCACCAACATACATCTAATCAAACTAGCACACACCCACAAACATACATCTAATCAAACACTGCACTAGATGAATCATCAAGGTTAAGACTGTTGGAATATGGCCTCAAACCCAAGGCTATCAGAGATGGACGTATGAAAGTATGCATCCGTCGTGTTTACAACCAGCGAGCTACAGGAACAGTTAGCATTCACACTCTTCGACATATACTGAGGGAGACTGAGCACCTATGGGTTTGTCCAGAGTGTAGTGATGTCGATTCTGTTCAACAATAACAATAGCATCTAATCAAACCAGCGCACATTAACCAAAATACATCTAATCAAACCAGCGCACATTAGACGAATAATCAATTATTGAGGTTGGCGAACATAAGTAGTATAAGTTTTACTAGGACAAAGAAATGGGCCAGGTTAAGACTACAAGCTCTTTGTCAGGGAATGAAAATAATAGAGAACCAGCAAAACGGTAGAGCTAGAGACAAGAAAGTGAAAACTAATATAAATGTATCAGAATAACACGAACGACACGAGCCGTAAATGTAAACCGTTGTTGCCATTTTTGGTAAGTCTCAGTGAGAAATGACGTGCTGACTAAGTAAAAAATTAGGACCAATATTAAAAAAGGATCAGCTTTAATCAAAAATAGCACAAATTAACGAAATTATTTTTACTATCACCACCCACTACTAAGTTATTTATTGCATACACGTAAAACATTAATAATCGAAAAATACTTGACTACATCAAATCATCAAATACACGCACAGCCACTATTATATGAACGTAAATTGATACAGAAACACAACGCATATAAATCAAAAATAAAAACAAATGATATTTTTTATTTTAAAATGTTAAAACCCATTAGACTGACGACTGGTTTTTATACTGCAGCGTTTATTGATTCCGCTGGAAGACGACAGGTTGCTTCTTGGGAAATTATGTTATGTGATACGATACTTGGTAGGTGCGAAAAAAAAACAACATTTGCAGGATTTAATACCCTTGAGCTATACAAGTTAATGACTGGAGACATGGCGTGTTATTTATTTATGTATGTTGTTTTAAAAGTGAATGGCTGCGAAACAGGAGTATGTGTTCCAAAAATGATAGTGTTATCTAAGGGGAGAGGAAAATTACATCGTATGAAATTATTAGGAAGAGCCTTTAATGTTACCAGGAGAGGCATGATGGGAAATGATGACGTAAGAAAAATTGTAGGAACTACATTTTGCACCGAATAGAGACAGAAAATAAAGTGGTTTGGCCATCTTATGGATATGGAGCCCGATCAAATACCACTGCGACGCTACATGACAACAGTAGATCTGCTTTTAGGGCACGGAAAAGACCATGCGGCAGATAGATAGACAACATGATAGAAATCTTACAGCATAGGGTAGCAGCATCCAGTGCCATACACTTGGCTCAAAAGCACAAACTTCGGCTCCTCCACACGGGAACAGTGACCACTTCACGGCAAAAGTGGACCAAAAAAGTAAACGTACGTCCAAGGGGACAAATAACTTCATAACTATTTACACGTGATCTACTAATTCGTCTTTTTGTTGGAAAGCTCCTATACAACAACTTCTTCTTCTTCCTCGTTCGTCCTGAAAAGGACGTTGGTTGCGTTGTGTCTGTTTACAGCGGAGCTGCGATATCTGCGCCTTTCGGTCGGCACATCCTACTTCAGCACGGCATTTTTTGGGACCGGGTTTGCCTTCCCTCTTCGATCCCTATTCTCTCAGCCAGACTGCAGTGATGCAGCCTGTTTCCAGGACCAGCACGTGGAGGTGGAGTAGGGTCTTGGTCAGCTCTGGTTCGCTGACCCTGACGCAAGCAGTCAAGCTATGGGTCGCTGACTGCATTCTCTATTGCTGCGTCTTTGGGTCCCATACGACAAACTTGAATATGCTTGTAGAAGTGGTCAATCTCATGTACTGTAACAGTTTTTCTTAGATGGTCGCTTGTCGACATTAGTTTTCCACAGCGAGCAAGGTAATTGTTATTCCCTCACAACCAGTCAGTCTGCAGAATGGGAAAAGATTGGCTACCACGACAAGTATGGGAAACTAAGAGCCAGGGATCCAGACCTCCAGGACAACCCAGAGTTCGCTGGGAGGATAACATTAGACAATCTCTGAAGGACCGAGGACTAGATTGGAACCAGGCCTGGAGGAAGACAGCCGATACGATCGTATGGCGCTCTCTCTGCATACCTCTACACCCCAGAGTGGAAGAGGAACGACTAAGTAAGTACAATCATCTGCACCTGCCTTACTTCAACAGAAATGGCCCGGGGTAACATTGTGGGCGTAGTTCTAAGAGATGTAGATTTCATTTGGTTCTTTAAAGCCGGGGCTCCCAACTGGTGTATGGCAAGGAACAAAGAGGTGGCCCGCCAAATTTTGACTTCTTTACATAACACTGGCTTCCTAGCTCGGTTCGATCCCCAGTTGAGGTGGGATCCTTTAGACCGCAAACGGTTCCGGGGTCGACCCAGCCTTATGAATTGGATACCAGAGCAACTCTGGGAAGGTTAAGGCGGCCGGCGTGATGCTGACCACATAACCCCTAGTGTGCCGATGGTCAAGAAAATATGGGCCTAACACCATTTTCCCATTATGCCTCAATGGGCGTGTAACGGGATCCTTATCTCTGTATAGCAGCAATCTCGCACGCAACGATGTATGTAGTTGTAAATTAGTTCGTCATGCTGTTTATGGGTGACATTGCATCAACAGCTAGGAACATTTGCCGACGAGCTCAGATTGTCTAACATTTGTTTCTCTAATTATCTTTTAATAATTTTGTCTGTGTAGCCCTGTTCGGTATTTTTTTGAGACATCTGGGTCAAGTTTCACGTTGTGTCACTGTATTATGAATTTATGATTACTCGTGGCAAGTGGATTAATGGATAGTTATTCATTCACTGTTACCCGTCTGTCTTCGAATACCTTGTCCAGGTCTGCACAAAGTATCTACCGCCTCGACACCTGTTTTCAGCGACCACTAATTGTTAAACATGCTTAAGTACTGGTTTCGGAGCTTGTTTTGTCATCTGCCTATCGCTCAATATTGGGTCGATATCGGTCCGTAACCCAACTGTGAAGCATGTCTTGAGAAAAATACCATATCACATTATGTGCTAACATGCAAGAAATATGAACCGCAAAGAAAATCACTTGAAGAATATTTGAATGCGCAAAACTCATCATCACCATCACTGGAAACTGTACTACAAGTTGACCTCTACACAATAAAATTAAATTGTATATTACCAAAACAAAAGTTAACATATAACTACCAGAACAAAGGAGAATTATTAAAGAAAAAAAAACCTTACAAAGCAGTGCATTCCTATTAAAAATACATGAGTCAATCTCAAGGGCAACAAATTAAAAGGTATCATACAATAAATCAAAGTGCAACCATCTCAAAATTCAACAGGGTGACAGGAGATATACTCAAAAGCAAGGAAGAGATACACCAACAGATCTTAAAAAATGCCATACCAAATACCAGAGAATTTGCAGTCTGGAAAAACAACAAATATAATGTAATATATTGAAAACAACACAACATACCCTAATTATAACCCATATGGGGTTGAATCCGGTATATCATGCACACAACAAAATCTTATGGTTTGTGCAAGGTCCTAAAATCAACAACTTTAGTATTTTTTTAATAGTCCCCATAGTGTCCATTTTTCTTAGAAAACCGATGACAGCTTTGCCGAAGAATTCCTTGTTTTTAAATGTGTTTTTATAAGTGGTGTAAGATCGTCAAGCAAAACTCAGAAGACAAGACAACAGATTTTTAACGCCACTATAGTAGATCCTATAGATCACGGGTCGGCAACTCAGGTGTATGAGTATAAACTTTAGAATTACTGAGGTCTCTAAAGATCTACTTTGATAAAATCAGGTCTACTTCCGGGTTTTAGAGTGTCTAGAATTCGGAATAAGTCCAGCCTATATTTAACTCTCATTTGTGCCACAAGGCCCGCTTCCTGTAACCTCATCAACAGAGCGATGGAAAAGTTAAACTAAATACTTTACCGAATGTTAACTTCGCTTCAAAGTAAAGATCGCTTTATATCGTATACAGTTGATGAATAAAGTGAATCTTAGTTAGCTAGCTAGCAGATTTTCACAGGGCATGTTGTGAAAGTGCCTTTTAACACGGGGACACCACGCTTTTAAGTGCCGGTTTGAGAGGACTAGTCCGAAATTTACCTAGGTTAAACATATTTTTAAAAGATCTACCAAATGATGGCTTGGGATACACCGATAGATCAAGATCGACCGGTTGCTGACCCCTGTTATAGATAGAAGGTCAGTCGTTATAGATGAAATATTCTGGTTAAATTTTCTTTAATAATTTTGGCTTGCACCCATTTTGACTGTCTAAAACTGCAAATGGAAAAACATATTTTTTATTAGGCCTATTCATAGCTTAATTTTTTTTATTTTTGCTTTGTCCCAACGCTCATACAGTTGAGGGGGGGGGGGGGGGGGGGGGGGTAATTGCTGAAGATATACTTTTATTTATAAATATCTTTTTATCTCCTTTTTTTCACCGCTTTGAAAATAGCGTAAATGTTCTAGCACAACCCCATTTTTCTTGTGTAACTTCAGAGCTGCACACTGACGACCGCCATATCCACCACCATCATCACCAACATCATCGACCAAGTCCACTTGACGTAACACTAGAACGCACCAGTTTACCGGATCCATTGAGGGAGAGGCAGCTGTCTCACCTAGCAGAACTCGATCGTTTGAGGCAACATTCCAACTCCTCCAGCCTAGACCATCACGTGCAGCTGGTAGAGTTAGACAGGCATTTTCTTGAGAACAACCACAGGCATCATCTACAACGTCATGGCCAGTCGGCACTCTCAGAAATGGACTTGGAGACTTCCGGTCCTCTGGTACTTGCAGATTCGCATTCTACGTCTCATGGTGAGTATTTGAGCGGATTGATAATTTATGATAACTCGATAACGTAGTTTAATTACTTTTAAAGTTCTTCTTCATCTTCGTACACTCTCAGACGTCTACTTGAATGTTTTCAAAGAAAGCAGTAGCGAGCTTGAGGCTATTTTCATCTCCGTAGAGCTTTTCCACGAATGGTACTAATGTCGGCCATATGCGTTTTCCCTGTTCCACATACGTTGGGCAACTTTGAAGCAGATGTTCAGCAGTCATTTTATAAGTGCCACAGTCACACTCAACGGTAGTTCCCATCTTTCGCTTGTTGAATAGATGGTATCCCAATCTGTTGTGGCCCGTACGAAGTCTGAAGATTACCACTTGTTCACTTCTGTTGAGCTGGTAATATGCATCATTTTGTGTGTGACCTGGATGCTCTGCATCTCATTTGTTTCTGTATCTGATAAAACTCTTTGCCTCCTCGAAGGCTATGCTTGCATCAGGCTGAGGTAGCTTTCCATCTTCCTTTTTGAAGTTCTGGAAAGTCTTTTGCGTAACAGAAATTAATGAGTAAGTGACGACGAAAGAACTTCATGTGCTATCCATGAAGAGGCGGAGAAAGAATATTAACCACGAAGCACTTTGTGAATGACAACTATTATGAGGCTATGCATAAGTTGGCAAAATTATCATGTAACATAAATTGATACAGAAACCGCCACTGAATGATGAAATGAAGCGCCTAGGCGTAGGCTACCTGCTAGAGGTCCAGCTGTAGTGCTAGCCTCATTCTCGTCGATTCCAGTAATGGAGAATGATGATGCAAGAAAAATGTCTCGTACCATTGGCTGTTTCTTCTTCCAATGGTCTATTGACGTTTACTTTCAAAAGTGTGCCAGTATGTGACAAATACAAAGGTGTTTCTAGCAGTTCTGGGAGAGGGTGAGGTAGGACATGGAATGACCAAGACTACTGCTCGTGACAGAAAGTCTCATGATTCACAGGAATAGTAATGGTAAAGAAGAAGATGTAATAGAGTTATGTACAAAGTAAGAGGATAAACTCCAACTTTTCGGCACTAACCATTTAATAGGATAAACCTTACATGACAAAGGCGCGAATGGGTTAACACAGATTATAAGGAACACGATATTCAGAAATTGTTTGAATTCTACCATATAAAATACTGTAATTAAACTTAAAATATTCATATTTGCATGAAAGATAATACTAGATGTGTTACTCTCGTTTTCACGTTTATTTTTTTCTTTTACAGCCTCTCTTATTTCTTTAACTTTAACTCTTGCTGTATGCGTATTTGGAAGTTATCGTGACAATCTGGACATTCCAACTGTAAAGCGTTGACCTCACTTCTTCTAAAAGCTTCACCTGTTTGTTTGTTGTCGTATTAGTTCTGTTGTCTTTTTCTCTGACAGCTATGTTAGAATTAATTTTGTAATTCGTATTAAAAGTAATTATGGAGCTAGAACTCATAAAAAGGCACTTAATCCGCAAAAAGTAATTTACGTCCAGAATTAACCAGCGCACAGTATAAATAGCCAACCAATCGCGTTTTTAAGCGTTAGATTTGAGTTGTACGGTTGTTCATAACTTCTGCTTTTTTTCCCCTTTCATTCAAAAGGTCAAAGGACATGGGGATATGAAACAGTATCCTACAGTAAAGACATCGGACACAGATCACATGGTAGTCCACCAAGGGAGGATATGCTTTACCGAGGTAAATGCCTCAGGCAGATGTCCTTTAGGAACTTAAGATATTACTGGAGTAGCTTACATGCTAGTTTGGTAGCACTGTATCTGTTGGTTGAAAATGGTTATAAACATAATATCATTATTAACACTCATCATCATCAGCTGCCATCTCCACAACGAAGGTTGGCTGTAATGGATCTCCAACGTCTTCTGTCTCTTGTCTTGGTGGTGCACTCTGATAGACTCTTTCCTGTCCATCTCTTGATGTTATCTTCCCACTTATAGCGCTGTCTTCCCCTTGCACGTTTGCCTTCAACTCTCCCTTCTATTATGGTCTTCTGCCTTTTTATGTGGCCAAAGTATTTTAGCTGCCGAACTTTGACCTCCCTCATTAGTTCTCTTTTCATATCTAGATCTTGTAGAACCTCCTTATTTGTTTTCTTCTCTTTCCATGAGATACGCCCCATTCTTCTATATATCCACATTTCAAGAGCCTCAATTCTTTCCTCCAAATGCTTATTCATCGTCCATGTTTCTGCACCATACAGAAATGCAGAATATATATAACACTTTATGATTCTCAGTTTTAATTTGTGAGATAACTGTTTAGATGTCATTATATGTTTCATGTTGTTGAATGTAGCTTTGGCCATTCCTATTCTCTTCTTGATTTCTGTTTCACATCTGCCATCTTCTGTTATTATATGACCAAGATATACGTAGCTCTTGACTTGTTCCAGGATTTTCCAATTTACGCTTATCTTTAATGTGGGTTTATCGTCTGTTTTGCTAATTATCATAGTTTTTGTTTTCTCAATATTAATGTCGAGTCCATATTCTTGACTTATACTGTTCACTTGCTTCACTAGTTCTTGTAACTCCTGTTCGCTTTCAGCTAACAACACGGTATCATCTGCATATCTAAGGTTGTTTATTGACCTTCCACTGATGTTCAGTCCTGGTATTTCCTGTATCTGTTTGAAAATTTTTTCGGTGTATAGATTAAATAGGCAGGGGGACAGCACACAACCTTGTCTGACACCTCTTTTTATGTCTATGTATGGTGAATAATTCCTTCCAGATCTTACTGTGGCAGTTTGCTCTCAATAAAAAGCAGGTTACTGAGTATTCTTATATCTTTTCCATTCAATACCTATGTCTTCGAGGCATTCAATTATTTTCTCATGATGGACTCTGTCAAAAGCCTTCTTATAGTCAATGAAGCACATGTACATACTTTTTTGGACCTCTGTATATTTGTCTGCTAATATTCTTAGGCAAAATATTGCCTCTCTTGTTCCACTGTTCCGTCTAAAACCAAACTGTTCTTCTTGGATTTCGCTGTCTACCTTACTTTTTATTATTTCCTTATGATTTTGAGCAGTATCTTAATTGCATGACTCATTGTATTAACATTACTTAGTCTTAATTGGGACAGTATGAATTAGCTAACGAAACTGCACCATCTTAATAAATTTTGCTTACTCATGTACCTAATGATTTATTACAAACTGACCTGGTCTAGAAAACTATACATTACTTGTAACACTTCTCAGGCTCATCCAATGATTCTATTGATCGAGATGAAAGGATGGGCATCCCACCTCTGCACTCAAGCCATGATGGAAGAACTGGTATCCCACCTCTGCACTCAAGCCATGATGGAAGAACTGGTATCCCACCTCCACACTCAAGTCATGAGCGCCTATCAGGAATCAGCATCCACAACCAACCATCTGGAATTATCTTGAGTGATGGTAGATGCTCACCAGTTCCTACAATGCCAGACCACCCAAGATCATCAGCTTTCCTTTCTGGTCTTGATGGGCATCATGCTTCATCCCCTATTGCTATAGAATCACAAAGGTATGAACCACTCCGAACATCTCCAGATCACAGGTCTATTTCTCGCCACCATGGGTCCTACCACCTAGATGAGGAGACTCAAGCTGCCCTAGATGGTAAACTCCCTCTACCTCTGAATGCCAGATATGAACTAAGTCCATGCACAACCTTGTCATCAAGAATTCCTCTTGAGTCTTCAACGTGCCTCACACTGAGCACGACCTCAAGACTCACCTTGGAGTCCAGACTTCCAGTTATGCTTCAGCGTTACTCAAATGGTGTTGATGGTCCTCTACGAGATCCGAGACTGCAAGAGCAGTTGTATACAAGTGAGATAAATCTGTTGCCCTCTTCCAAGATACCACCACCTAGTAACTCAAATCTTGCCATCTTGGAGGAAAGTCGCGCCATAACTGCATCTCAGCTTTCAGATAATAGACTCGCACATACAGGTTCACTGTTAGATTCCAACAATGTGAGACCACTCTCCCTTGTTCCAGTTTCAGAAATGAGTGGAAGGGATGGTAGCAGGCACTCGAGTTCTGGATATGAGAATCGAGTAATGATGGGACATCCATCAGATTTGAGAGCATCTCTGTCTATACCTAGCCATCCATCTGGATCTAGGTCATGCTCTGAAAATGCCATAAATTTATCATTGTCTGACAATAATATGATTGACAATGTCTTGCCCATCTCAGACAGTCATGCCAGAGTACTGCAGGATGCCAACAATGGCATCTATCACAGCATTCCGGCAATGTCTGTGCACGACGCTAGAGCCTTATCTTCAAGACAGTTAGACGAAAGAGTTTCTAAACCCTTACAACCACGTTCTCCGGGGCGTGCATCTTTCCCTCTCCTGTCTCACCCCGACTACCTGAACTCTATCACCACTCCTGTTACCATATCATTCTCCTCCTACATCACTCCATCTCCCACACATCTTCCCACCACCTTCATCTATCCCCAGATGTTCCCACAGAATTCATCTCAACTTCATACATCACCTGGAGAGAAAACTTATGAGATTCTGGGCCAACCTCGTGATTTTGATGAAAAAATGTATGAGGATCAGTCACGGTCATCCACAGATGGCAAATACTTCAAGAGACGGTTGTCCAGCTCTAGAAGTTTGGAGGAACAAACATATGAAGTTTTAAGGCCAGTGCGGCAAGCAAGTGATGGGATGTATGACAGGAGACGACTGGAAGAAAAATTCTACAATGGGCGAAACTCACCCCGGCATTTTGATGCTCATAGCATTCATCGAATTGAAAAACCTATTCCAATTGCCCTTTCAAGCCGATACATTTTGGATCGGAAGATGTCAGATCTTGAATTGGGAGATGTTTCGTTCAGATCAGATGTGGTTCATTATCCTGTTGCAGCTTCAACATCTTCTGCCTCTTCTCATGGGGGAAGATCTGATTCCTCAAGGTCACCAATAAGTAGGAGAAGCAGTGAAGAGCATTCTGATCACATCAGTGTGTGGAGGCCATACTGAAGTTAGTCACTGATCATACATTATTCATTAACTTTCCTACAGTTTTGTTTTCTATAATCTTTATGAACGTTTGACAAGGAATGAACAAAGGTTGGCCTTTAAAATTAGACTTTTATTACTAAATTTAACAAAGTTTGGATGATAAAACAGGAAAGAGTTAGTTGTGAGCCAGATTGGCACTGTTATATTAGCTTGTATAATCTATACAGACTGGCGGTCAACTTGTCACCACCATGAAAATGTTTCAGTCCGTTAATATTGCGGCAGTGCATTTGAAGAAAAAAGCATTTGTAAGGATGTGTACATATTTGTAAATAGACTACATCTGCTTTTTAAGTTTTTTTAAGTTGTTATATATGTTGTATTTTTGTGGTTCATTTGTCAGTGTAATTTAGTCAGGTAACGCAGTTTTTTGTGCAGTCTGTCAGGTTAAAAAAGGACTATATATATATATATAGTATGTCACATGAACCAAAGGAAATATGACAGCAAACCTAAGAGAAAAAGAAATTAAGTTTTACATTGTGTGCATTCCTGTTGTCTTTGGTTTTGTTTTGCACACACACGTATTTAAAACTTCAATCGTTTTGGTTAAAAATGAAACAAAATATACTACATTCTGTCAGATGCTGATGAGTGTGAGATGTATGTGTATGTATTATGTAACAGATGAAACATAATATTGAAGTTTACTGACATTTTTAAATTAGAACACTGAAAAAAGCTAAGAATAAAAGCCAGACACACATCATTCATGTGAACAAATGAGAATGAAAAGTTCACATGAACAAATGATGAGAATATAAAGTTCATGAGAACAAGTGACAAGAATGAGAAGCTCATGTGAACCAATGACAGTAATGAGAAGTTCATGTGAACAATTGATAAGAATGAGAATTTCACATGAACAAATGATAAGCATGATAAGTTCCTGGGAACTAATGATAAAAATGAGAACTTCACATGAACAAATGATAAGTTCATGTAAACAAGTGAGAATGAAAAATTCATGTGAAAAAATGATAAGAATGAAAAGTTCATGTGAACAAATGGCAAGAATGAGAAGTTCATCTGAACAAATGACAAGAATGAGTAGTTCACTTGAACAAATGACAAGAATGAGTAGTTCATGTGAACAAATAACAAGAACGAGAATTTCATGTGAGCAAATGAAAAAAATGAGAAGTTCATATGAACAAATGATAAGAATGAGAAGTACATGTGAACAAATGACAAAAATGAGATTTTCACATGAACAAATGACTAGAATGAGAAGTTCGTGTGAACAGATGATAAATGAGAAGTTCATGTGAACAAATGACAGGATTAAATATTGACATGATCAAGTGACAAAATAAAATACAATGGCATTAGACTATATAGCAAAAAGACACAAGTAATGTTCATTTCTAAGAAAGTTCTGCAGAATGTATCATAATAGTAACTGGAACAGTTCTGAAACAAATCCATAAATTTAAATATGTGAGTGCGCAGTAACAGATGGACGATGCAATGCAGAGATAAACAGCATAAAAACCAAACGAAAAACATTTGAGAAAAAAAGGTGGGGGGGAATCCTATACAAGTATTTTTCAATGAAAGTATGACAAGACAGTTCCTTAGTATTATATAGAAATGAACCTGTAATATGGAAGGGAATCATGAATTATTGGTAAAGAAACAGAAGATCATTGGAAGCCACAAAAGAATGGTTCTATAAAAACATGGAGTCCCATCGACTGCTAAAAGGACTAAATAAAATGTTGTTTGGTTTTGGTTTTTTTTAAGAACCATCTTCATTGCACATGGACAGCTCCATCTCCTCCCTTAGATCTCCATCTCCTCCCTTAGATTACACAAGGAGGATCTCAGCACAGTGCATGAACTCCGTAGCATCGGCGAGGACCCCAATGTGTATATACAGGAATCACACATTCTATAAATATTTTTGTGATGAGTAGGTTTCCTAATTTTTTAATTTTGCCAGGGCAACGGCTGTATGGCCTACTTTTTAAGACTTAGAAATGTCGTTACAGATATTTATGTGTGAAGTAGTCTTTTTATAATAAATTAAAAAAAACAGCCGTTCACTTTTATTAGCTATGTTATGAGAACAGGTCAGTTCAATTCTATTGTGACAATGTGAGGGTGATGAATCCTGATTAGGTAGCTGCATAAGCTTAACAAAATAAGAAGCATTTGTGCAGTCAGACAAAACTGGATCATCTTCTTCTTCTGCGCTCGTCCTGAAAAGGAAGTTTGTTATGTTGTGTCGCCGTTTACAGCAAAGCTGCGATATCTGCGTCTTTCGGACCGACACATCCGTTTTTGGCATGGCATTTTTGGGACCGGGTTAGCCTTCTCTCTTCGATCCCTGCTCTCTCAGCCAGACTGCAGTGATGCAGCCTGTTTCCAGGACCACCACTTGGAGGTGGAGTAGGGTCTTGGTCAGCTCTGGTTCGCTGACCCTGACGCAAGCAGTCAAGCTATGGGTCGCTTACTGCATTCCTCACTTTTGATGCGTCTTCGGTCCCAAAACTGGATCACAGTGGAGATGGATGGAGAGTCTAGCACACATTTAAATGATGTGCTTGGTGACCAGCTATAAAGTCATAATTAATCTGTTGGCTTTGTTATGGTGCTCTTCACAGCATATGCAATAGGAAAAACAAAACCATGACAAATGGATGAAATCTGGTTTTACTGAGAATTCCATTTAGCACTTCACAGCATGTGCAACAGGAAAATAAAAAGACCAAGACACAAGCATGAAAACTGGTTTTCAAGCAAAAAAAAGCCTGAAATGATTGCAGTGATCAAATAATACTGAGCTTCTGGAAACACTTCATAAATATGTACATCCTTTTTTTAAAATTGCTTCAAGTACATTCCTGCTCATAAATACCAGTACAGACAGTATGAGCTCTCCTTAGTGATAAATTATCTCCTCTTCATGATAAATTATCTCTTCTTGGTGATAATTTATCTCTTCTTGGTGATAAATTATCTTCACTATGTGATAATTATCTCCTCTTGGTGATAAATTCAGGACTGTTATAATTAAACTGGAGCAGTACATCCTTAAACACCAACTACTGCAACAGGAAAAAAAAAACCTTTAACCAACACAAATATATTTTTTTAATTCCATGTGTCCATGATTCCTGCATTTTTTAAGTCTCCTGAATTTTTTTTTCCATAATAAGATGCAATTTTTTAATGCACTGTTTTCCATCGTTGGGTAGTAAAGAGCAACATTGTTTATAATTATGTATTTTCCTAAGTGCCAGCAACTGCTCTGACTTAAACATGGCATTTCCAAATAGTCCTTATTCCATGTCAGCATGTAATTTTATTCTATGACATTGCTGACACATCCAATAATAACAAATGATAACTGCAAAAACTGTATATGTACAGCCCAAGGACCTGTTTCTCAAAATCCCATATATACTAAGTTTTGATTTTACAAATCTAGTGTGTTAAATTCCTAATTATTTCTCTCATCAAATTTCTTGTTTTTTATAAGTACATTCTAACACCCGATACAATCAGTTTATGTACATTAAAATATGAAACAAATTTACAGTTCTTGTATTTTTTAATAC
This sequence comes from Oreohelix idahoensis, assembly GCA_024509875.1. Classification (NCBI taxonomy): domain Eukaryota; kingdom Metazoa; phylum Mollusca; class Gastropoda; order Stylommatophora; family Oreohelicidae; genus Oreohelix; species Oreohelix idahoensis. Next base: position 180,960 of record JAMPIV010000324.1, on the reverse strand, counting down.
ATGTATATAAGAAGTACTATTTTTTATACACATTAATACATAAGGAAATGTCAGTGTTTGCATCTAACTGTTTATTGTTTTAGATACACCATTCTCAGTGGAAGAGAACAGAGGAAGGTCCGAGAATATAAACAAGATATGATGGAGACAGAGATATGAACAAGGGGAAGAAATGGGGGCAAAAAGCCCAGATAAGGCCAAATAACTGTACATCGTGCTGTGAATGCTTGTTTGTTCTAACTCCATTTTTGAAGTTAGCACTACAGACAGACATAACAGTTTACCACATAAAGTGTTACTCATGAAGATTGGACTCCTGTTACGCTGTACAAGATTAAAATGTTGTTCCCTCTCCTATAATTTTTAATATAACCATAAGCACAAAATGTCCTCTTTCTCTAAATGTCATTACTTTGGAGTTAGAACAAACAAGCACTCACCACGTGATATGTGGTCATAACAAAGAAAAAGGCAATGTCCGTACCAGTCAGGGTAGATGATATTTGTTCACTTACTGGTATCTGTCAGTAATGTTATCAATGATGTGACAGTTATGTATTCAAATCCATGTTAACAGCTTGTGAAGCAGATGTGGTTCCATGGTAAAGTGTTGTTGCCATCCATGATCACATGTACAGACCTCTCACTCTCAGATGCCCCCTTCAAATGTTTCTTTGTGTGTTGCTTGCCTTTAAATGCTGATAATCTGTATTTTTTAAGTAACTAGTTGTCATATCTGACAGTGAGAGTCCGACTGGCAGGATGGTTAGATAGATCACAGCAAACTTACCAGATTTGATACCTGGTAGCATCACACTCGAGTCTATCCAGTTGTAAATGGGTACCTGACCCTGGTCTTGAGTTAGGGAACCTCATAAAGCTGGACCTAGTAGGATGAAATCTCTAACACATCACTCCTATGGTGGTAATACATTACACTCCTATGGTGGTAACACATCACACTCCTATGGTAGTAACACATCACACTCCTATGGTGGTAACACATCAAACTCCTATGGTAGTAACACATCAAACTCCTATGGTGGTAACACATTACACTCCTGTGGTGGTAACACATCAAACTCCTATGGTGGTAACACATTACACTCCTATGGTGGTAACACATTACACTCCTGTGGTGGTAACACATCAAACTCCTATGGTAGTAACACATCAAACTCCTATGGTGGTAACACATTACACTCCTGTGGTGGTAACACATCAAACTCCTATGGTAGTAACACATTACACTCCTATGGTGGTAACACATCAAACTCCTATGGTAGTAACACATCAAACTCCTATGGTGGTAACACATTACACTCCTATGGTAGTAACACATCACACTCCTATGGTAGTAACACATCACACTCCTATGGTAGTAACACATTACACTCCTATGGTGGTAACACATTACACTCCTGTGGTGGTAACACATCACACTCCTATGGTAGTAACACATTACACTCCTATGGTGGTAACACATCACACTCCTATGGTGGTAACACACCACACTCCTATGGTAGTAACACATTACACTCCTATGGTGGTAACACATTACACTCCTATGGTGGTAACACATCAAACTCCTATGGTGGTAACATATCACACTCCTATGGTGGTAACACATTACACTCCTATGGTAGTAACACATTACACTCCTATGGTGGTAACACATCAAACTCCTATGGTGGTAACACATCACACTCCTATGGTAGTAACACATTACACTCCTATGGTGGTAACACATCAAACTCCTATGGTAGTAACACATCACACTCCTATGGTGGTAACACATCACACTCCTATGGTGGTAACACATTACACTCCTATGGTGGTAACACATCACACTCCTATGGTGGTAACACATTACACTCCTATGGTGGTAACACATCAAACTCCTATGGTGGTAACACATCACACTCCTATGGTAGTAACACATTACACTCCTATGGTGGTAACACATCAAACTCCTATGGTGGTAACACCTTTAGCTTACGTAGAATAATTCTCTAAATCAGTGGTTATCAACGTGGTCCATGCCAGATGGTAAAGTATCATTTGTCCAGCTAACAGCAACTATGAGGGGAGTCACAAACAGCAACTATGAGGGGAGCCACCGAGGTAAATGAGGCTCTGAGCGGAGCCATGAGCAAAAAAGGTTGAGAACCCCTGTTTTAAATGAAAAATTTTACATACTTTGGAAGAATCCATTACTGATCTGTGTAACGCTACTGATCTGTGTAACGCTACTGATCTGTGTAACGCTCGCTTTAAAATTTATTTTTCCCTGTAGGGGTATTAAAATGTAAGGGTGATTTAATAACGTTAGGTTTCCGAGAATGTACATCTGCAGGTACACAGGTCATAGATAAGGCCATTTGTTGCCTGCATTTCTCTCAGTCTCGCCTCATAACGGGTCTTTCTATCTCGCAGCACAGTTACCAGAGTCTGGGATCGAAATCTGGTAGCGTTACGCTCCAGTCTACCCAGCTGTAAATGGGTACCTGACTCTGATCTTGAGCCAGAGATGGCAAAGGCAGAGACACAGGTAACTAATCACCCCACCTAATATAGTATAGTAAAGTTTCTCACAATTCACTCCACTATGGCAGTTTCTGCTATGGGACGACCTTTACCTTTTCTTTTAAACATTTTTCTTAGGTTCCACGTTAGCGACTATTTTGTTGGACTTATTTTTTTGTCAACAAGCGACCAGTCCTCCATTTTCTATAACTTTTACACCTATAGATTTGTTATATTGTCTCCACGTAACTTCATTTTTGTTTTTGCCAGTTATTTTTTTACTTTTAAATCCATCTTAGGTAATTAGTGACAAACTTTTGCAGCTCTTGGTGTATTTTGTTGTCATTTCCAAACACATCTGCTTGCAGAATGCTTTTAAACAAGTCTAAATTTGATGATAGCATTTATAATTTTTTTTTCCAAATGTATTTCTGAACCAAGCTTGCTATCCAAGCCTTCTTTATGCATCTTTTTTATCCCTAAGTGAAGGTATCTAATTTATTACAATATATATGATCAAACTATTTTGTCATCTCTACACATCAAGACACTGAGTGCATAGGAAAAGGAAGACAAAAATGGAAGGACACATAGCAATCAACATGAAACCACATAGCCTACATTTAGCAATCAGCATGAAACCTAAAGGCTGAGCAAAAAAAAAAAAATCAGCTGAAAGAAAATTGACCCACACAGTTCTAAACATGCTGCAGACTTACACAAAATAAAATGTGCTCTTAAAGCACTTTAAAAGTGATTCTTTTCATTCAAGATGTGTACATCAGACAACTAGTGCACATTCAGCAAGGACAGAGAATAACTGTGAGCATAAGCATGTTCCCCCCAAAAGAGTGGATGTCTGTACCCATGAGATAAGTAACTACACTGCTATTGAGTAAAATACTACACAACTAGACAGAAACATTACATTAACATAGCAAACTAAAACAGGTAGAAGAGGTCAAAGGCCCTCACACAATATGTTCACCATACAAGACAGATTAAATGAATTAAAAACAGCACAAAAACATAATACATTCAGCTAATTATTAACGTTCCCCAATTTTACATTGTCCAACAGATTTTCAAAGCAACACAGAAACAAATGGTTACTACTGTACACAAAACACATTATGTTAGTGCCAATTTTAAATGTTTACCAAAGAATGAGATTTTAAAAAAGGTAGCGAAATTATCTAATGACAGGTAGGTGGCGATACAATCCCAAACTGACAAGAGACAGAAAGTGGAGCCATTATGGCAATATTCATGAGGAAACTCTTTAACAGATGAAGAATGAGGTGGTAGGACGCAGTGATGTTGGAGCAAAACCAACTAGCAGTTATAACATAAGAACTGAACAATCCAGAAAAAGGTTTAACAATGGTGGATGCAAGTTAACAACAAGCACAGGCTCTCAGTCTCACTGAGCACTTAAGTAAAGGCTGAAGAATGTGATGTTTCCTCACTTAACTGTGTTGGTATACTATATATGATGTTGTGAAAAAGATACAAAAGAAACCTTTAATTCGGTTGAAAGTGTTGATTCGGAAAAATTGTAGATTTTATTATCTTAAACTTTGTTTCAGGTTAATCAAATTGAAAATATCTGTCTGTTTTTATAATAATCATTGAAGTGTGTTGAATTTGGCACGTTATATTTCATTCTTATTTCACACACAGAATGTTATCATTATAAAGGGGCCAGTTTGGGTTTTACAAAAAATAAGGGGGCGACTCCTTTTCTGTTAACTCCAGGGTTGTCCCACAAGTCTGGAAAACAAAAAATAACTAAATGATATATTTTGATCTTTGTAGCCCCCAAGATGTCTTTGAGCAAGGAAGAATGAATCCAGATAAATTTTCTTGTAGAAAATCTGTGTCAGAGACAGGTCGCTACACAATTTAAGACTGCATAAAACCATGAGTCGACTGTGCTACCGACTCGCAGTCTGGAAACAGGTTCGTTAAATTCTGCAGCATCCTCTCTCTAACTCCAACTTCCTATGAGAAGAATTACCTAGACTCCTTCCTTATTCAAAGACATCTTGGGGCTACAACTACAAAGATCAGAATAGACGAGTTACCAGTAGTTATTTTTTTAAAATGATTCTAGACTGTTGGAACACCTCCATAATTGTACAGTAATTTACAATATGTATTTTGTTATGGTTACCATTGGTATCCATATGTTATTGTCTATGTCTGGTATTATATGTTAAAGAGGTGTGAACAGGGAATGTGGATATTCAGAGGAATAAAGTAAGGAGTTACTGTGTTTATAATGTTTAAGTGAAGGTGTATTTACTTGTAGTGAATGTGTAGACGTGTGTTGTGTGTGCAATAAACTATGAGAGGATAACTGTATTTTTCATACATTTGCACAAAAGTGTTCACTAGATAAGTGAGAATGACAGTATATATTTTTATAAGGATGTGCAAGGGATAATTTGAGTATATGTTTGTGTACCAGTGTTCGTACATGAGGAAGAAGCATTTGGGGAGAAAATAACAGTATACAAGCTTGTGTGCTTATGTGGGTCTCAGAAAAATATGTGAGAGCTTAAGAGCTGTGTACTGAGTGGAAGAGAGAAAGTATATGAGAGAAAGCCAATGTATATATGTTCAAGAAAACATGAAATGAGTGGAACCTTTTCTAACACCATATCTATGTTGTTGAAGTTACCCCCAGCGTCAATGCAGATTCCAATGCAAACCAAGCTTTTTACCCTTTTGTGTTGGGTATTTATTTGTAATGCCTCTTAAGGTGTTCCAAGTTGATTGCCTACCAAATATGTCTTGTGTTTTGACCAATAAAGTCATGCATATACAAAAACCAGTGATTTGTGTTGTTCATTTTAAATGTGTCAGCACTGTGGCTAAACTAAAAGTAAAACAGAGTGTACTACTTTCCCTCACAGGAATCTTGGTTCCCTTACATGAATCTTGGTTCCCTTACATAAATCTTGGTTCCCTTACAGATTAGTTAAGGTAAAGTGTGACAGATCCAGAAGAGTTGGCAAGTGTGAATCTCCGTGTCTTATGGTCTCTTAATGTTTTGAATCAACTGACTTCTATCTCTTCCCTTTGCTTTGCGGTCAGTTTGTCGAGGTATGTCTCCACCTTCCCCTTCTTTTTTTTAGCTGAATTTCTTTATTGTCATCTTCCTTTTCACTCCTTATGGATCACGGAGCCACCATTGCAGCTGGTTCCTTCGCAGGAAGTCTGCACAAAACAGTCACATGCTCTTACAGCCCTGGTTTCTGTTGCAATGTGTTTTACATTATGACATTGTCAGCCCCAAGCACAACCTTATATTAGTCATTTAGTAGGACATGTCTGAGGGAGCAGCGATCTATTCTTTCTTGGTCTCATATGAGACTCCTGTGAAACTATACGTGGCAAGTTGAATTTACCAGTAGTTAAAAGATTTGCTAATTGTTCTTGTCTCACGAGATTGACCGTCTGCGCTGTATTGACTAATTACTCGTTGACTGTCTGCGCTGTATTGACTAATTACTCGATGACTGTCTGCGCTGTATTGACTAATTACTCGATGACCGTCTGCGCTGTATTGACTAATTACTCGATGACTGTCTGCGCTGTATTGACTAATTACTCGATGACTTTCTTGCGTTTCTCTGAGGAATTCCTCATTTTATTTCTGACTGTTTAAAGCAAGGGTCATAATGAGGTAGATTCAGTTCTTCTTGTAGATCACAGTGGGTGACTTAGTAGATCTCTAGGGGATGGATGCGAAAAAGAGAATGAGTTTTAACCAAAGGAATTCTTCATTTAGGAAAACTTACAGTATTGTTTGAGATAAAAAACTGCAGTGTGACAGGGATGCCTCTTGTCTCAATTTTTTTTCTAACTGGCTATAGACTGGGTTACGAAAATACTGACTTCACCCAACAAAAATGGAATCCAGCGGAATCTTAAGCAGCACTGATGGATCCAAGGGTGATAGTGGGCAACTAGGTGCCGGAGTCGTAATACCACAGTGGGGAATAAAAAAGAGCTACAGTGTAACTGAAGGGATTTCGATTTTTACCGCAGAGATGGTAGCAATTCTTAAAAGTTTAGAAATAATCGAAGATAACCCACCAGAAGCTGTTACGATATTTACAGACTCACTATCATCCCTACAAGCACTAGAACACCCAGGTAAATGTAGCCGGCCAGACATAAAGGAAGAAATTCTAGCAATTAATACATTACTAAGGAACAGAGGATGTAGTGTGAGGCTAGTGTGGGTTCCAGCACACATAGGTATTGCTGGTAACGAGTTGGCAGATCAGAACGCCAAGAATGGAAGAACAAGTAAAAACAATATAAGAGCAGGACTGGGAAGGTCAGAGATCAAGAGCCAAGTGAAGATAACTATAAATGGGGAATGGAAGACAACATGGAAGAACAGTAGAAAAGGCAGACACGCGTTCAAACTGCTGAAAGAACCAACAAGGACGTGCCAGGTCAGAGAAGAATTAAAGATACCATCAAACAAAAAACTGTGGCGTCTCTGTCTCGGTGCAGCATACTTTATGATAGAAGAACCACACTGCCAAGAATGTCAGGAAGAGAATGACATAGACCACTACCTGATCCACTGTAAAAAGTATGAACAACAAAGGCTTGAATTAAAAACTTACTATAGAAATCACAATATAGACTTGACAGGTGATAAGGTTTTAAGTATAGATGCCCCAAGAGATGCCCAATCAATAGTTAAAAGATATATACATAAAACAAAGGAAAACATATAAGGTTAGTAACCAAAAACAAAGAAAAAAAAAACTTACTAACTACTCATAGGACAAGGAAAGACAACAAGGTATGAAATAAAAAAATAAAGACAACTCAAAAAGAACAAATACTAATACAAAGTAAAACCAAGTGTAAAGGACAATAGTTATCAAGAAACAATACAAAAGAGAAAATAAAATGGACAAATACTAATATAAATTGAAATCAGCAACTGCTAAAGACAATAGCTATTTAAATTGAATACAAAATTAAAAAACAAAATGACACTAAATACCCCAATTATAACCAAATTTCAGGTTGAACAGGGTAGACCAAGATGGAACGAGAAGAGGCAATAACGGTCAGCTGTTAAGTGCCCGCTCTCCACCCATCACCTCATCAAAACAACAACAACAACATCTTAAGCAGAATCATGACCTAGATTTTGCCATCGGCTTGGCTCTTCTGTCCCACAACCGTAATTAGATGCACGACACAATTAAAATGATTGATGAAAAGTCACAGAAAGTGGGTCTGAAAATGCTCAGGGAAAAGACAAAGATAATGAGAATAAACTCAGGAAATGATAACAAGTCTAACTTGATGAAACACCCCTACAAGATGAATCATGCACATTTCTCGGAAGCAATATAGACAAAGGATACACAGTACGACTGACTTCCCGCTTGAATTGAAGATTCTGAGTTTGTGTAGGACTTGATGTCTTTTCATTTCCATATATTTGATGTCTTTTGCTTTCCAAATATTTCCCAAAAAGCTCCTCTAACCTTTAGTTATAGTATTCTTATTGTGATATGATTGTCTGTCCCTCCAATAGTGTCTGTATCGCTAACAAGGTATATGTAAGATCCTACATCTTGTAGTGGTATATGTAAGATCCTACATCTTGTAGTGGTATTTCTTCATGTGCAATAGTGTGATCGGTTGCTGAATTTACTCTCATTATCTCTGTGTTCTCCCTGTGTATTTTCAGACCCACCTGCTGTGACTTATCAAGTGTTTTAATTCAAATCAATTCTGGAATTATCTTCCCACATAAAAGAATACATAAAGCAACATGGAATATCACCAGACCACACAACAGAAAATCAGACTGATCATTTTGGTTTAGAGGACTACCTTCATTGCACACTGGCAAATCCATCAGTGCTCCGATCTTCTCCCTTAGATCACACAAAAAGGATCTCAGCACAGTGCATGGACTCTGTAGCACTGGCGAGAATTCCAATGTGTGTATATAGGAATCACACATTCTATAAATAATTTTGTGGTGGGTAGGTTTCTAATTTTAAAATTTTTGCCAGGGCAATGGCCTTATAATACCACTACAGGCGCTCACTTGGGTTCCTGAGGGTAAGCGGAAAAAAGGAAGACCAAAAGAAACACTCAGAAGAACAATAATAAGAGAAGGAAGAACGTTGGGCCTAAATAATGTGCAAGAGCTAAGAGGAGTGGCGTCACAACGAACAACCTGGAGAGCACTGGTTTCTGCCTTATGCGCCGTGTTTGGCGCTTAAAGAATTTATTATTATTATTATAATGGCCTTATGGCCTACTCTTTATAATTTTTTACTGCTGTGGGATTTTTAACGTAACTTGCACACGGGACCTCATATTTTTTCGCCCTTATCCAGAAGGCTAGGCATCCGATCTCACTACCTAGAAGACCACTAGTTCTGAAAAAAAAAAATATGTCTATAAATTATATTCCCTCTAATGGGAATCGAACCAGGTACCGTTAGAATTGGAGGCAGACGTCATACCTCTTTGCCACTCTGACCCCAGACTGATCATTAATGCGTGAACAAGAAGTTCAGATCATCATTATATGATGTAAAAGTATGTAGAGGTGCAGATGTGGCTTCAAATCATCATCTCTTAGCCAAAATATAGATGAAACTCAGAAGATATACACCAACACAGCTACAAACAACAGTTTACTGTGGAATATCTTCTGAATCAAGAAACAAAATAAAAATTGACAGTTACAACATCCATTAAGTACATGATTTCAACAACTAGAAGATGAAGCAAATACAGAAGATGACTGGCAGCAGATTATTGTTTTAAATATGGACCTAAAAAAAATCACAGTACACGTGGACAAGTTCTGGAGAAAAAAAAGAACCCCAACACAAAGCATGGATAACAAAAGAAGCCATCAGTAAGATAGAAGAAAATAAAATAAAAAGAAAGTAGATTCAAACAGAAACAAAATCAAAAGTTCTCAAGCCAAGGCTCACAAATGTGACAAAGAAACAAATAAAGAAGACAATACAAGACTGACGAGTGGCAAGACAGACAGAATTAGCTGCAGCCAAAGGCAAGATAAAGCACCTATTTTATAATACCCACAAGCTAATAGCTTCAATTTCAGCCAATCAAATTGCCCTTTTAAGTACAAAAATGGAATGTTGCTTAGCAACATGAAAGACAAATATGAAGTGATGGATAGACATACATAATGAATGATCCCATGAGATGTCTGAGCTCTTTTGTCAACATCTATGTCCTGAGAGGGTTTTATCAAATGCTCTTAATCGCGTATTAAATGTCACTCGTCAGAGGGCACACATAAAAAAAACTGCTCCAAGATTTGACAGACTTAAACTAGTCTTTCTAGCAATAGACTGGGTTATGAGAACATCAACAACACACAACAGAAATGGAATCCAGTGGACTCTGACTAAGCAGTTGGATGATCTGGATTTTGCTGATGACTTGGCTCTTCTGTCCCATAACCGTAATCAGATGCAGGACAAATTGAAAACACTCGATGAGAGGTCACAGCAATTGGGTCTGAAAATACACAGGGAAAAGACAAAAATAATGAGAATAAATGCAGGTAATGATAACAGGGTTGAACTTGAAGAAGCACCAATACAAGATGTAGAATCGTACACATATCTTGGCAGCAATATAGACAAAGTTGGAGGGACAGACAGTGATATCAAAATAAGAATACAAAAAGCATTGGGAAATATATGGAGATCAAGAGAAATCGGATCCAACACGAAAATAAGAATCTTCAACTCAAATGTGAAGTCAGTCCTATTGTATGGCTCTGAGACATGGAGAACAACAAAGACAACAACCAAAAAGCTACAGACTTTTATAAACGGGTGCTTGCGTATATTAGAGGGATTAAAATGGTATGACAAGGTTACCAACATGGAACTGATGACAAGAACTAGACAAGTGCCAGTGGAACAAGAGATGAGAAGAAGACGATGGCGATGGATAGGACACACACTGAGGAAACCTGTTGATAGCATTACAAGGCAGTCCTTGTTCTGGAACCCCCAGGGCAAGAGAGGCAGAGGTAGACCAAGAAGCACATGGAGAAGAGAGCTGGAAACAGAGATGAAAATGACAAGGAGAACGTGGAAAGAACTTGAGATGATGGCACGTGACAAGACTTGGCATGTGTTTGTTGAAGGCCTATGCTCCTTTGGGAGTGGAGGGTTATGAATGATGAATGAAAACTAGTCTTTAACATTCCATGTTTGGAGATGAAAATCAATTCTATTTCATCACCTACAAATTCTTAAAAGGCCACAGACAGACAATTGAGAGAAGAACAAGCAGGTTTTCAACAAAACAGATTCTGTACAGACCAGATAGCTAAGCTACACTGCACATAATAGAATAACAGAGCCTGGGACTGAATTTATTATTTTATTTTGGATTTAATGTCTAGATCAGTGATTCTCAACCTTTTTATCCCGAAGGAACCCTTGAAATAATTTTCAGGTCTCAGGGAACCCCTGCATAACAATTATTATATCTACAGGTCATGGTACCCTAGTGTGATCAGTAAGTTTTAAATATAATAATCCAATAAAAATTGTCAATGCTCTTTTGTGTAGAGAATGATTTTTTTGTCCAATCTGTTTATTTTGGATAACTAATTAGCCCACTGAGAACGTGGAAAGAACTTGAGATGATGGCACGTGACAGGAGGACTTGGCATGTGTTTGTTGAAGGCCTATGCTCCTTTGGGAGTGGAGGGTTATGAATGAATGAATTAGCCCACTAATGCAAGTCAGTAAATGTAGGTAGAAAAAACATTTTAAATTTCCTCCTTGATATTTTCTTTTACGTATCCAATTAGGACTAAAAGCCTTATTACAAATTTCTACTCTACAAGATGATAATGAAATATGGTATGTGCAAGAATGAACATGGCCCTATTGTGCACTGCCATACTGGGCTGCTTGGTCACTGCCCACCACTGCGAGCACTAAAGCGAGCGCGTGAAGTTTAAAAAAAAACCTAAATTTTTTTTTCAATCATGATCTCTTGTGGAACCTTAGGGTTCTGTGGAACCCCAGTTTAGAAACCCTGGGCTAGACAGTCACTTTGGAAAATTAATATGCAATATGTATTCCTCCTTAAGTTCATTAACTCAATAAGGAAAAAATGTGAAGATTTTACAACAGAGTTCTTTATGAATAGCACCAAAAGCATTAGCATCACCATTAAAAAATGTAACAATATTAAAAACAAACACGACTCAACCACATTTTTGTTCTTTTTCAAATTTTATTCTTGGGATACAATCCTAAGAGCCTTCACTGCTGTGCTATTTACACTACCTCACATTTCGTGTTTCTAAGATAATTTACTGAACACAATTTTGAAAGCTTTCACTTGTGACGTTCACATGTTATCTTTTTTTTTTTTTTTTTGCTTCTAAAGTCTTAGGTTTACCAACTGTCAATTTACCCATTCCAAGGCTTTAAAGAATGTGGTGAGGTGGTTGGCAAGAATGAGGTCCACACAGTAACCTAAAATCTTCAGTGTTTAGTATCCACCTTCCCACATAGTAAATAAGTGGCCTAAACGTAACAAGTGGTCTCTGGACAATACTCCTTAGCCAATGTTGCTTCTACGCAAAGTTATGGTATCCACATAACAGCAAAATTTATAAAGTGTGGGCTGCAATAACAATAAAAACTTGTTTGTGGTGGCACTTTGAGATCAGTGCTGCCATGGAAACATACAGTTTTGAAGCAAACTGTTGTTTCCGGGATTTGCCTGAGCATGAGGTTAATAATCATCAACATCGGAGACCAAACTAAATTTACAGTCATGAGATATTATCTAACACTTCTTCGTTTTCTTCCTTTGTTGTCGTGTGATGATGTTTTTGTTTTGCCATCACCTTCATCAAAGTCAGTGATTTCTTTCTTCTTGAAGTAATCATCCTTGTCTAGAGGTTTGATGATATGACCCAGCTTGGTAACCACCTCTGGCTTGGTCAGCATTTTGAACGCTGTCTCCCGCACAAAGCCACGAGACACTGGCTGGCGGACAGATGCTTCGTACTGCTGAACTGATGTGTAGGGGAATGGTACAGTCTTTGGCTGAGTGAAGAAACAATGAGTTAGATTATTACTAAGAATGAGCATATAAGTTACAATGCTATGCAAAATTTGCTCACAGTCCCGAATAATATGGAATCATCATCACCAAGTGCCATGCAAAAAAGTCTGGATGATCAGGTTGCTCCGTTTCCTACTATTTCAAGTCTTGAATTAGCTGATTTTGTTAATTCCCATATCCTGTGATTAATTACTAAGGGTAAGGCACTTCTAAAGCATGGCATGAATATTCACAGCAAAAATATATTTTTTTGTCAACTGTAAAACGCAATAGAACACAGATACTGCAGTCTACAACAATAAAGTGACCAAATGATCCTATATAATTATTAAGTATGTTTACCTGAAACAGAAGGTTAGAAGGGACACTGAAACTATAATATATTTATATAATCTGTCCAGGATGCTCTTTGAACTTGAATAACTCAAAAATTAAACAGGCTTTTGACCTCATTCCTTTTGTGACAGGTTTCATTTAGCAGTAACAACTTGTACATGTCTATATACTTTTATCTGCATGCCCAAAAACCAAATATTATGAAAATTTGAAGTTTCTTTGGGCTGCTTTTCGATCACAATTTGGGCGATGTATGACTATTTTGGGCCACTCTGGGCTTATTTTTTAACACAATTTTGGCGAGTTGAGCTATTTGGGCTACTTTTCTTACACGCTTTGGGTGACATCTGAAAACTTAAAAAATCTGGTTCAAGACACAAAGCTGTCCCTGAGGATTTCAGATAAAATATAATATAGAACAAAACTGTTATAGTTGAATATAGAACAATAGTCACATTATCATAACAAACTTTCAAAACTGTTATTGTTGAATATAGAACAATAGTCACATTATCATAACAAACTTTCAAAACTGTTATAGTTGAATATAGAACAATAGTCACATTATCATAACAAACTTTCAAAACTGTTATAGTTGAATATAGAACAATAGTCACATTATCATAACAAACTTTCAAAACTGTTATAGTTGAATATAGAACAATAGTCACATTATCATAACAAACTTTCAAAACTGTTATTGTTGAATATAGAACAATAGTCACATTATCATAACAAACTTTCAAAACTGTTATTGTTGAATATAGAACAATAGTCACATTATCATAACAAACTTTCAAAACTGTTATTGTTGAATATAGAACAATAGTCACATTATCATAACAAACTTTCAAAACTGTTATTGTTGAATATAGAACAATAGTCACATTATCATAACAAACTTTCAAAACTGTTATTGTTGAATATAGAACAATAATCAAATTATCATAAGATAACTTTCAAAAATGTTATTGTTGAATATAGAACAATAGTCAAATTATCATAACAAACTTTCAAAACTGTTATTGTTGAATATAGAACAATAGTCACATTATCATAACAAACTTTCAAAACTGTTATTGTTGAATATAGAACAATAGTCACATTATCATAACAAACTTTCAAAACTGTTATTGTTGAATATAGAACAATAGTCACATTATCATAACAAACTTTCAAAACTGTTATTGTTGAATATAGAACGACAGTCACATTATCATAACAAACTTTCAAAACTGTTATTGTTGAATATAGAACAATAGTCACATTATCATAACAAACTTTCAAAACTTATTGTTGAATATAGAACAATAGTCACATTATCATAACAAACTTTCAAAACTTATCGTTGAATATAGAACAATAGTCACATTATCATAAAGTTTCAAAACTGTTAATGTTGAATATAGAACAAAAGTCAAATTATCATAACAAAGTTTCAGACAGAGTTTCAAAACTGTTATTGTTGAATATAAAACAATAGTCAAATTATCATAACAGAGTTTCAAAACTGTTATTGTTGAATATAGAACAATAGTCAAATTATCATAACAAAGTTTCAGACAGAGTTTCAAAACTGTTATTGTTGAATATAGAACAAAAGTCAAATTATTATAACAAAGTTTCAGACAGAGTTTCAAAACTGTTATTGTTGAATATAGAACGAACAATAGTCAAATTATCATAACAAAGTTTCAGACAGAGTTTCAAAACTGTTATTGTTGAACAGAATTGACATCATTGCACTCAGGGCAAACCCATAGGTATTAATGCTAACTATTCCTGTAGTGCACTGGTTGTATACACGACGGATGCATCCACTCATATGTCCATCCCAGCTAGTCTTACGTCTGATGCCAAATTCAAACAATCTCAACCTTGCTGATTCACCTATTGCAGTGTTGTTCTCTAGGTGATTATTAAGTGCTCTCAGTATCTCTCCTTAATCCATATCCAGTGTCCCACTATGGGTGCTCTTGAGGCTAGTCTGTCAGCTCTCTTATGACCAGGACAATAGATCCATACCAGTTCCTCCAGATTCAAAGCTTCTATGAATGTTTTCCATTCATGCCGTAGCCATCCATTTTGGACCTTCCGAAGCAAGGACTGAGAGTCTGACACAATAACTGCCCTTGTTAATGAAGTTTCAGACAGCCACCTTAAGGCTAGAGTAACTGCCTCTACCTCCATTCTCATGCTGGAGGTTGTTATCATGTAAGCCCCGCTATGTTCAGCAATGATTCTGCCATTTACCCCTTAAAGAAGCCACACCCTGATTTATCACTGCAGATTACAGACCCATCAGTGTACACAATGGCATCATCATCCCCAACATGATCAGTTATCAATTGATTAATTTCCAGCTCTGCTTTCCCATCGCCCCAAGCTCTACATGCCCTGCCAAGGCTAATGATAACTTGTTGGTAGTTTATCCAGTTATCATCTGACTTACTCCACTCTTCTCCCTTGGATATATTTTCAACTGTGGTCACCTGTCTAATTGTAGAAATAATTTTTTTTTTAAAATTTAACAATAATATGTGATAACAATTTACTGAATAATTTTAATAATAATTTTTCATGTTAATTTAATAAGACACTTTTTAATACATGATTTTAAAAATGTTATTCTGCCTGTGCCATCCATGACACCATTCTCTTTATTCTTGCTCCCTTGATGTCAGTTATGTTCCTATGCTGGGGGTGACTTTTGTCTGTGGCTATCCGCATATAGGCTTTTGCCTAGGCCATCATATATGTGGATCTAATCAACAGCACGCCAAGCATGTACCTCATTGTCACAATGGGGGGTATTTCATGTATTTCCCAAGGATATACACATCCCTTCATTTTTAATGCGCTCAAGTCATTCACATTGTATTACTGACAGTGTCAGTATTCCCTACCCATACTCGATTACTGATATGACTAGCTGATAATACAGGAGAAATAGTAATCTCTGCTCCAGGTGCGCTGCAACCATTGTTTTTAGGGCTGCCAGACGTCTCGTGCATTTCTGAATGATGTGATCAACATGGCCAGCTCAAGTATGGGAAACTAACAGCCAGGGATCCAGACCTCCAGGATGACCCAAAGTCCACTGGGAGGACAACATTAGGCAATCTCTGAAGGGCCGAGGACTATACTGGAACCAGGCCAGAAGGAAGACAGCCGATAGAATAGTATGGCACTCCCTCCTTCAAATCTCTACACCTCATGGTAAAAGAGGGATGACTAAGTAAGTAAGTGATCAACATGGTGGTTAAAAAGATCAAACTTATAAAGCTCCAAAACTATAAAGTTATAAGTGGCTGAAAGTAAAGCAAAAATCAATATTTTAAAATCACATTCAGTTCACTTGCATTGCTTTTTTCCCCCTCAGCCTGATTAGTTACTAATTCTGTGAAGCTGCATCACATTTTTGTCAATACTATATTACTATTACTGAAGACAGTTATTTAAAAAAAAAAAAAAAAAATGAAAATTTTTTATTTTTTAACTGATCAAGATGTGAAATGAGGTATCTAAAAATAGCTGGGAAAGTCCAAAGAAACCTAGTAAAAATTGAAGAAAAAAAACATGAGACTGTTGAAACAACAACAATGAAGGTATACATATAGAATGACCAGGCTAAAACTATGAGAACACATCATCTTACCTGCAATTTTCGTATAGCTTCGTCTCTGTTAGGATTGAGCCAAACGTTGGGTTGTTTTATCTTGTCCTGCTGAAGTTGTAGACGGCGTGCCTTGTCAATAGCCCTGAATTGCACATGACACAAAATAAAGGCCAATATAGATACTTTCAATGGGGAAAAACAATGACTGAACTTATGCACAAGTGGGTACGTGTATATGTATTTACACATCTGGGTGCAATCTCTCCTCCTCCCCCAAAGTACACAGGTAATTTCTCAACTCATTAACACTTATCCATGGCTAACAGTGTCCCATGTATTTCCTGGGAATCTCTTATGAGATAAAACTCATTGAATTAGGGAAGGAAAAGGCAGCGAGGAAAAGAACTGGTCACCCCCCCCCCCCTCCCGATACTGAACCAAGTATGGTGAAGTCTCTAACACTTCATCCTCTATGGCAGTATCTGCTATGGGACTACCCTTTCTTTTTTTTTTTTACTCCCTCAGGTAAGTCGTTCCAGGCAACTAATGAGGTTGTGCTTGGGTGCTGGCAACCTAACCATGTAAACCAACTGGTACAGATACCACTTCTGCACGAGCAGGTGAATGTTTGGTGCAGGGGAACCTACAATGAGGACAGCTGCAGTGGTGGGTCCATAGGGAGCAAACAGTAAAATAATGATTACAATGACAGGTTTTCTTTTTTTGGGGTTCGGTTTTTGCCTTCTTCTGGCGAGGCGCGTTCCTTTCAACCTATTTGGTTTTATCAAAGCGCATTTAACATCCAAAAAAAAAAAGTCAACTCTGTTGACTGCTAACCCGATCAGCGTTGATAGATACTAAGTCCTGAAAGTTAGTTGCTTATCCTTTACAGGACGTGGCAATCAACCCCAGCTTTTATTGGCTGTTTGTGATTTTTCTAGGCAATTTTTTTCATTCAGTAGTTTGCCATTGCTTTCTGAACGGTACGGCGCTTATACCATTGTTAAAAATCCACACACAGCGATCTGCTACCAAACCGCCTGCAGCAGGTTTCAAACCTGGTATATCTGGATTATGAAACTGCGTTCATATCCATTAGGCCACAGACACCGACAAGTCCTGAAAAGGACCAACATTATCTATCTGCTAGCATAAAGCCCTAAAAAGGACTCGCCAGCTGTGTAGATGCCCGAGCTCATGATGACAGCTAACAGTGTTATGAGCACTAGGTAATAACACAAACTTTTAAAACAAACAAACGAATTCACCAACACGAAATATTACACAGTCACTTACTTTTTCTTCCGCCTCTCTTGCTGTTTGTTATTTTTGTAGTCAGGACCTGCCCAGTTTCCCCAGCCTGGCAACTTTGTGTCCTCAAATTTCGGCCGGCTCCTCTCCTCTGCTTCTGCTTTCTCCTTAGCAAATTCCTCAACTACATCTTCATCCTGGAACAATTCTTCCATTGTCACTTTCAGTCCATCGTCACTGCCATTGTCCTCATCATTACTGTTATCATCACCAACATCATCTGTCTTGTCTGAGACTACCTGAAGAGTTATTTCCTTCACCGGTTTTTCCTTTTGCCTCACCGCTGTTTTGTTGTCTATTGAGTCCTCTGTCTTCTTTTTCCTATTTCGTTTCCGCTTTTTCGTCTTATTTTCATTTTCCCCATTCTCCTGACTTTGAGAGATATTCTGCTTTTCAGAACTTGCTTCATGTTCATTCGTTCTGATTTCAAATTCTTCCAAATCACTTCCTTCTGAATTTCTGTATTCTGACTTTTGCAAACATTCAGAAATGTTTTTTGGTTGAGTTGAATTATCAGCCGTAGTTTTTAAAGCATCTGTGATTTTCCTGCCTGATTTCTTACCGGAATCAATATTTGGGCGATCTTGTTTTAAAGCTCTTGCATCTTCACTAACACCTAACTGTGAGTGAGGTTCCTTTAAAGTCTTGGTCTCTGAATCAGTATCAATTCTAGCCTTGTTGTCACTTGAAATTCCACTAGAACTGACACCTGCATTCAAATCCTGTGCGTTAACACTGCTACCAGACTCTGGCTGTACATAGACAAAGGTTGTATTAGGAACATCTAACCAGCCGCCTGCTTTTCTGTTGACAGCTTTTAACAGTTCCAGTTGTCTTGCTCTCACGTTTGCCTTTTTCGTCTCATCATCTTCATCCTCATCATCACTTTCATTAACTACACTCTCACTTTTTCCGCCCGCTTCGTTGTTATCAGTATTATCAATGTTAATGTCCTCATCATCACTACTGCTTTCATTCTGTTGTTTTTTTGTCAGATCTCTGCTTTTCTGTAACATCTCCTGAACAGCCTCCCTGGTCTGTATAAAAAGGAGTTAAAACAAAATGTTGTAAACAAATTTATTAAATTAAAAGTGAGTTCACACAAAAACAGTTCTTAACTATGTCAGTCCCAGACAGCTTTTAGGTTTTAACCTAGGTACCAAAATGGTCTCTCACGACAAAGGTGCCAGGTTCGATTCACGGTATCAGACATGCTTCAGTCTACCCAGCTGTAAATGGGTATCTGACTTTGCACTTCAGTTAGGGCAGGAAAAGGCAGCAAGGAAGAGAACTGGTCACCATACATCTCGATGCTGGACCTAGTATGGTGAAGTCTCTAACACTTCACTTTCCGACGGTATTATCTGCCATGGGACTACCGTGACCTTTTATCAAAATGGTTGGAACCCTCAGGGCGAAAGAAGCAGAGATAGCCAGACGAACACATGGAGGCAGAAATGAAAATAAAGAAGACATGGTAAGACCTTTAGTTGATGGCAATAGTGACAAGAGGACTTGGCATGTGTTTGTTGAAGGCCTATGCTCCTTGGAGAGCTAAAGTGATGACTGACTGACATATACCACATTGTGGCACACTATATGGCTGGGATAACAAGAGTTAATTTCAACTTCACCCAGTAATCGATATAAAACATAAAAATGATTAATTTACTCATTACAGCATTATCCTGAAGTACTGGAAAATCTGCAAATTAAACATTAAAACGTAGTTATTTTCTATTACTCTTTCAAAATCAAGACAGCTACATGTAAACATATGAGGCAATATCCCTGACTTAATTCTGAGGTAATATGATATTAGTATCACAGGAATCGTCATTTTAAGCTACTCCTTTTGGTCACAAATAATACGTTAAAATCTGATAACTCAGTTAAAAATGTTGTTATAGATTGTATCTGCAACGTCACACTCTAATAAAATAATTGTAAATACTATTAAAGATATATAGAAAAGCATAAACTCAAATAATTTTATAAACAGATTAAACTTTAACAATCATTCCTGACACTTGGAAATCTTGAAAATTAGATAGCAAGAAGCTAACATTTAAAAAAATGTTCTTTATGTTACAAGCCAGTTGAAATCCCCAGTGCTTGTAACTAGTCATTCACATTATAAAGCTTGAAATCTCTAGTGTTTGTAACTAGTCATTCACATTATAAAGCTTGAAATCTCTAGTGTTTGTAACTAGTCATTCACATTATAAAGCTTGAAATCTCTAGTGTTTGTAACTAGTCATTGTAACTAGTCATTCACATTATAAAGCTTGAAATCTCTAGTGTTTGTAACTAGTCATTCACATTATAAAGCTTGAAATCTCTAGTGTGTTTGTAACTAGTCATTCACATTATAAAGCTTGAAATCTCTCTAGTGTTTGTAACTAGTCATTCACATTATAAAGCTTGAAATCTCTAGTGTTTGTAACTAGTCATTCACATTATAAAGCTTGAAATCTCTAGTGTTTGTAACTAGTCATTCACATTATAAAGCTTGAAATCTCTAGTGTTTGTAACTAGTCATTCACATTATAAAGCTTGAAATCTCTAGTGTTTGTAACTAGTCATTCACATTATAAAGCTTGAAATCTCTAGTGTTTGTAACTAGTCATTCACATTATAAAGCTTGAAATCTCTAGTGTTTGGAACTAGTCATTCACATTATAAAGTTTGAAATCTCTAGTGTTTGCAACTAGTCATTCACATTATAAAGCTTGAAATCTCTAGTGTTTGTAACTAGTCATTCACATTATAAAGCTTGAAATATCTAGTGTTTGTAACTAGTCATTCACATTATAAAGCTTGAAATCTCTAGTGTTTGTAACTAGTCATTCACATTATAAAGCTTGAAATCTCTAGTGTTTGTAACTAGTCATTCACATTATAAAGCTTGAAATCTCTAGTGTTTGTAACTAGTCATTCACATTATAAAGCTTGAAATCTCTAGTGTTTGTAACTAGTCATTCACATTATAAAGGTTGAAATCTCTAGTGTTTGCAACTAGTCATTCACATTATATAAGTTAAAATCTCCAGTGTTTGAAGCTAGTAATTCAGATTATATAAGTTAAAATCTCCAGTGTTTGCAGTTAGTCATTCACGTTATATAAGTTGAAATCTCCAGTGCTTGCAACCAGTCATTCACGTTATATAGGTTGAAATCTCCAGAGTTTGCAACTAATTATTCACATTTTTTTAGGCTGAAATCTCCAGTGCTTGCAACTAGTCATTAACATTAGTCCATTTAGCATGAGTTAGTGATTAATGGACTACCTTCATTTCCAACAGCTTTCATCCTCAGTTTCATTCTTCCTGTCTGGTTTGCTTCCCATAGAATAACACCTTCCTGTATTTTCAATCTCTCCCTGTTCTTATTTTTTTTTAATGTTCTAGTCTGTGTAGTTAGTGCTACCTAGTGCACCGATTTCTGCTTATCACATGAAATTTTATGATAAATTTCCTGTAAAAATAAAACTGGAAATGCCCTCTGTAGTTCCGCAGGGGTCTCTAATGAAACAAAGAAAGAATGGAACCACTGTGCCCTCAGGCACGTCGTAAGAGGCGACTAATACGAGGTTGTGCATGGGGCTGGCAACCTCATCATGTAAAAAAAAATTGCCACAGCCTGGTGCAGGCTTCCTGCAAGGGGCGGGACCACTTGCAGTGATGACTCCATGCTCTGTCAGAAGTACAAAGGAAACTGATGATGAATCATCAAAAGATACAGAAGCACAAAACTGATGATGAATCATCAAAAGATACAGAAGTACAAAGGAAACTGATGATGAATCATCAAAAGATACAGAAGTACAAAGGAAACTGATGATGAATCATCAAAAGATACAGAAGCACAAAGGAAACTGATGATGAATCATCAAAAGATACAGAAGCACAAAGGAAACTGATGATGAATCATCAAAAGATACAGAAGTACAAAGGAAACTGATGATGAATCATCAAAAGATACAGAAGTACAAAGGAAACTGATGATGAATCATCAAAAGATAAAGAAGCACAAACACCCATGCTTACCTTGTCATCAAACTTGCTATATGCCTTGTGCATCCGTGAAAACTTGCCTCCACCTCTGTGTTTCAGAGTTAATCGCTCCTGTTTAATTTAGATCAGAATAACAGATGAGTTTAAGGTGAGATAAAATGGCTGCTTGGAGAAATATGAGGAGATTACAGGCAGGGAGTTCACTCTCAGCAGGAAAAGACTTGGATTGGTTCACTTACGTATATTTTACATCAGATTCAATTTAGAATATTTGTTGATGTTCACAGGGAGAAAGATAAATAAAGAATTATTCTTCTTCTTCGTTCGCCCTCAGACTTCTACATTAATGACTCTAATAAAGGCAGTAGTCAGCTCAAGGTTCTTGACATCTCCAAACAGTTTTTCTTTGTGAGAAGTGGGTTGTTGCCATGTGCCACACCATTCACTGCTGTAAGTTGGGCAGGACTTGGACCAGATGATCGGCTGTCATGGGGCTGGTGCCACAGGAGCAGAGATCGGTTGGACCAATCTTATACTGTGATACAGATGGTACCTCAACCTACTGTGACCAGTGGGTATGAAGAAAGAATGCAGATGTGATGTGAACTGTGAGATAATATCACTTTTCAAACACCTTCATGGTTATGAGATAAAAATTAATTAAAAGAAGTTTAACAAAACATAAAATAAGTCTGGACACATGAATATGCATGGCCTGAAAAAGGTGACCAATGGTACAAGAAGAGATTACATCAGAAGTTGCAAAGAAATATTGAATTCATTCATTGACCCCCCCTCCCCCAATTTCATGTCTGTCTTCAAAGTCTTTCCATGTCTTTTTTTATCCCTTTCATGTCTGTCTTCAAAGTCTTTTTTTATCCCTTTCATCATCTTCAAAGTCTTTCTATGTCTTTTTTATCCCTTTCATCATCTTCAAAGTCTTTCTATGTCTTTTTTTATCCCTTTCATCATCTTCAAAGTCTTTCTATGTCTTTTTTTATCCCTTTCATGTCTGTCTTCAAAATCTTTCTATGTCTTTTTTTATCCCTTTCATGTCTGTCTTCAAAGTCTTTCTATGTCTTTTTTTATCCCTTTCATGTCTGTCTTCAGTCTTTTTTTTATCCCTTTCATCATCTTCAAAGTCTTTCTATGTCTTTTTTTTATCCCTTTCATGTCTGTCTTCAAAGTCTTTTTATTATCCCTTTCATCATCTTCAAAGTCTTTTTTTATCCCTTTCATCATCTTCAAAGTCTTTCTGTCTTTTTTTATCCCTTTCATGTCTGTCTTCAAAGTCTTTTTTATCCCTTTCATCATCTTCAAAGTCTTTCTATGTCTTTTTTTTATCCCTTTCATCATCTTCAAAGTCTTTCTATGTCTTTTTTTATCCCTTTCATGTCTGTCTTCAAAGTCTTTTTTTTATCCTTTTCATCATCTTCAAAGTCTTTCTATGTCTTTTTTTATCCCTTTCATGTCTGTCTTCAAAGTCTTTTTTTTATCCCTTTCATCATCTTCAAAGTCTTTCTATGTCTTTTTTTATCCCTTTCATGTCTGTCTTCAAAGTCTTTCTATGTCTTTTTTTATCCCTTTCATG
The DNA here is from genome assembly GCA_024509875.1 of Oreohelix idahoensis. Lineage (NCBI taxonomy): Eukaryota > Metazoa > Mollusca > Gastropoda > Stylommatophora > Oreohelicidae > Oreohelix > Oreohelix idahoensis. The sequence continues at coordinate 157,406 of JAMPIV010000324.1, read as the reverse complement.
TCTGTCTTCAAAGTCTTTCTATGTCTTTTTTTTATCCCTTTCATGTCTGTCTTCAAAGTCTTTCTATGTCTTTTTTTTATCCCTTTCATGTCTGTCTTCAAAGTCTTTCTATGTCTTTTTTTTATCCCTTTCATGTCTGTCTTCAAAGTCTTTTTTTTATTCCTTTCATGTCTGTGCTCAGTCTTTCCATGACTTTGTTTATTCCTTTCATGTCTGTCTTCAAAGTCTTTTTTATTCCTTTCATGTCAGTGTTCAGTTTTTTTAATGACATTTTTTTACCCCTAGCATGTCTGTGTTCAATTCTATTTTCCATGTGTTTTTTAGTGTCCCTCTATTTCTCTTGCCCTGGGGGTTCCAGAATAAAGACAACCATATAATGCGAATGTGTAGCCTCCTCAAAGTGTGTCCTACCCAAAGTCTGTGTCTTCTCCTCACATCTGGTTCCACTGGTTATTTCTATTAGTTCCTCAGCAGTGATCTTATTATACAAGGCTTCTATTCTGCATGAGCACCCATTTATGATCATAAGGCTGTATCTTTTTGGTTGATCTCCGTGTTTCAGAGCCATACATGAAGTGCTCTGCCCCAAGCTCCCTGCAAGTGAGCCAACTGCAAAAGCGACCACATGCCACCATGAAATTAAATTAAAATACATAACAGCAGAGGACACATATTTAAGGTAGTAGGCTACCCACAAAAGATTAAAAAAAATAAAAATCCAACAATTTTCATTTTCATGCTTTAAATCATCGTCAACATGTTCTTGTACTAAAATTAATTCATAGAAGCTTAGAGATACTCTGGTATGATAGGAATCAGTGTTTTTCTACACACACCCCCTTGAGTGATTTGCATAGCAACCAATGTTTATAGTTGGTTACCTTGTGAATAATGACCCAACATGAAGGTGCGTAATTGTAAAACTGCGAAATTATAATTATACTGAGGCAACAGGAGAAAGATATTTATAACTTTTCCAAGAGGAATCACTCAATGATTTCTTATGAATTTTTCAAAAGTGTGTGTCTAGAAAGCTTTGATCGTAAATTTCAGCATTTGTTACATGCATTGTGCATTTTCACCCACATCAACTCTATTTATTGCTAGACCTAGTTTTATACTGTATAATAGTAGTTAGCAGAGCTTCTTTTGTTCACAATGGGAAATAAGACAAAGTAGTTCCTTTGAAATCGGTACACCAACAAACCGTTGCCTGAAAATGAGACACCTATTGTCGATAGTGGCGCTATAAAGCCTCTGTGCTCCTCAGCAAAGAAAATAAAGGTCCAAGAAAGTGAAGGACAAGCTAAAAATGACAACAGAGGAAATGTGTTTATCCTTATGGATGTAAAACTGCTGTTTGGGTTTTTATGCGCTAACTTTAGATGTGACAAATGTTATCAGTACTCACTGACCTGTGAGATCATCGAAGAGACTCGGGATGGCTTTTGTCATGAAATCAGTATCAAGTGCACAAACTGTGTCGAATAGAATGCCAATTTCAATACTTCTGATGTTTCATCTCCAGCTACTCACAAACACAAAGAAGTAAATGTGCGAATGGTGGCATTTGTGCGTTCTATTGGGAAAGGCCACCGTGCATTGCAGAATTTTTCAATATACATGAACACAAGTCAACCCATGGCAAAGAAAGCATACAGGAGAACGCTGCACAGGATCTATTCAGCAAGTAAGGACATTGCAATGGAAAGACCATAAGAGCACCGAAAAGGGGATTCATAGACACTGCAGCTGCAGTAGAAGGAGACCTTTATTCAACAGGAGCTCATTAAACTTCATTTTGTGAGTTCTTTTTCTGTTTTTCTTTGATTTCTCGGCATTGTCTTTTCAACATAATTGGTGATCTTTGAAACAAGATATCTCTGGATCTGTACATTCAATTGACATGAAAATTAACACAGTTGGTTGTCATATAATCTTACAGATTCTGACCTAAAATGGATACCATTGAATTCAAAGTTTTAGTTTTATGACCATCATGCATATATAATGAGGCACAAATATCAAACATTCCAGAAATATAAATTTTGAAAATTCATTAAAAATTAACCTTTCTGTTAATCTCTTTCATTTTAGGTCATAACCTCACGCTATATATAATGATTCAATTTGGCAAGTTTCAGTCAGATCCTTGTACAAATAACATAGTTATGATGTTTTGAAAAAGGTGTATAATTTATTCACTACGGCGGCCATATTGGATAGCTAATTTGCATAATTAATGAGGTCATTATGTGGACAAAAATTTTAAGTCCATACTAACACTATACCCATGGTTGTTTGATTCTGAAAGGAAAATTTGAGTTTTTTACCCTATCAAGGTAGCCTACTACCTTAAACCAGTCACATATAAGTTAAAAATATCTCCCAAGGATGAATAATACCATGAGTGGAAAGAGACAGATGAAGATGCTAACAAAGCAGCAAGTTATATGATGGTGGATACTGACTCCATCCTCAAACTTTCTACTAAAAAGACAAACATTAAAAAATATATTACATATATGCCATTCTCAAGGATTCAGATGACCCTCACCTCCATGCGAGCCCTTTCCATTTGCTCAAACTTCTCTAAGAAAGCCTCTGGGTCTGTTTTCTGAAGCTGCTCCAGGTTTTTCTTTTCGGTCATCACTTTTTCCTTCCTCAGGACTTTGCGATATCTACAATCACATATTTATTTTGAAAACTAAAGACTGAGAGTACATGAACATATTAAAGGATATTAACACAATATCAGCATATCAAAGCTTGGTTACATAATCAAAAGTGACAAGACCAAAGGTACACTAATTTGGTGATTAAAAAAAAAAACAACTAATTCCCATGATTCTCTTGGGTACATGAGTTAAGTTTAGTATGTTATTTAACAGTTTGGGTGATGGCAAGGGCCTGGACCTTTGTCGAGGGAGGAAAGAGGCCCCCAGGGAAACATACATGGCTTCATACCTCAAGCAGTAGATAAAAGAAAATAAGTACACACACTCGATAATGGAGTAATAAAAAATAAGTTTTTTTTTTTTCCCTCCTGAGCTCAAATAAGAACATTATCTGCCTTGTTCATAGAGGTACTAAGGTAGCAGGATTAAGACAAGCCAGCCAGCTATCTTCTTCAACACAACGGAATGTAATTTGGTCAAATTCCAACAGTGACCAGAACATAAGGATGATGAAATCAGCTATTAAATTGCTCCCTTTTCAAACTCTCCCTTATTTTTAACCCACCCTTTTCTCTACCATCTCTTAACTACATCTTTTCCCTCTCACATCTTCTCCCACTCCATAGACAATAATAAGAAAGAATTCATAGGCTATGTACTTTCATTTAGATTTTCACCCAATTCTCAGAAGTTACTGTGTTGTGTCCCTCTCCAAGACTGACCAGCTCTTCAGGTAAACAAAAATTATTTTCACCCCCTTCTCTTTTTTTCAGCATCCAGTAATTATCTCTTTTTTTTTCTTCTTTAAGCAGAATTAGATTATTGACCTTAACTCTTTAAGCCCCAAGAGCCAGTATACTGTACTTCCCGCTAGACCCATTTGGCCCAAGAGCCAGTATACTGGCTTTCATATCTCTTGATCCTTTCTAGGGCTGTTTTCTAATTTTGACAACTCAAAAACGCTATCTTCTTAAAGTATAGCCATCCATTATGGACTTTTGTTATTTATGAATATGAACATTTAAAAAAAATTATTTCCAAACAAAAACAATAAAAACATACTGGTATGGCCATTTTTGTTTGGGCCAAACCCACCTTTTTGCTTGGGACTGAAAGAGTTAACAACCAATGTCGCCCTCATTTAAGAATAATCCATGCCAGGAAACAGTGCTATCTCTCTATGTCCCTGCTTTGTGGTTTAGAGCGCCAGAAACCACATGAGGGGATAGTTATAACAAAGAATCGATACAAATATCCAATACAGACAATCTTACATTATTTCAGATTAAAAGTATCTGACAAATTAAAAACTGAGCTCAGGCAATCTTTCATTTACACTTGACATGTTTGCATAACAAATTCAGTTTCCAAATGATAACATCCAAAAAAAGACCAGATAACAAACCTTTTGCTCTTAATTCTATTTTGCCATTTTGCCTTAAGCTCCATCCTTGACAACAGCTCATGATGTTTCAATAATTCAGCTCGCCGTTGTTTTGCCTGCAAAACAGAGAAATTTCAGTCTTTCTGGTTGCTGATAACAATGCTAACACATAATATGCAACTAAAAAAAACAGTACAGTGCATCATTATAACAAACAAACAAACCCAAAAAGTGGTTAATGGACACATAAACAGAATTATACCAAAAAAAAAAAATTCACAAATTGTAAAAATGACAAGCAAAATACAAAAAAAAATGTGATTATTTTAAAAACAAGAAACAAAATATGGAACAGAGAAAACAATAGGACAAAAATAATACAGGACCAGAAATTCTAACAGTCACCAGAACATGAGGATGATGAAATGAGCAATTAAATGGTCTCTTTTCAAACTCACCCTAATTTTTTTATTCACCCTTTTCTGTTCAATTTCAGAAATACATAGTATCTTTCCTTCTCTTTCACATCTTCTGCCACAAAATGCTAACCCTCCAACGCAAGTAACATAATAAGAAGCAAACCTCCCAACGACTGTACAACAGTCAAACTACCTTTCCTAAAGTACAAAAATAAGCATGCCATTCCCTCTTACCAACTCTGCAACATAAAATAAACAAAATACCTCGTTAACAGACATAGCCTTGAGGGCTTTGACTTCTGCCACCGTCATCTTCTGATCCGGTCGAATGATGTCCTCACTTTTCCCCAGAGCTTCATAAATTTCCATTTCTAATGGTGTCCGGGGCTGAAAACAGCAAGTCAAACTATTAGTTTAACATATTATACATCATTAAAAAAATTAACATTTTAAATAAAGCATTCATTCAGCGTCCTTTCTGTTGCAGACGCATATATCCATGACCCAACAACCTCTTTTCTCCACAGAAAGTCATGCCTTGTTCACTGTAAGATAATGATGTCTGGTTGCTCCGTCCTTCAATTTTTGCCAGTCATTCTAATACTCCAAGCTCTGTATTTATCAGCGTATGTGACGTAAGAATTCCTATTGTGGTTTCTAAATAGTTTTATTAAAATTTCATAATGCTTCTACAATTTGAACTTGTAATTTTTAATAAGTGCAGCCACTATGTAGTCATCTCTACAGCTCCTCTAGATTTTTCATTAAATTCTTCAAGCGTTAATAAATACTTAAAATCAGATTTCATTGTAAAATTTCAAAAGCTATTAAAAACTGTTCAGTGTAATATTCCAGGTTCGTTTCTTGCAGATAAATAAGAACTGAAAAAAATAATTTTACAAGTCACAGGACAAGAAGTAAACTTCTTACTACTCGTATAACTGTGAACAATTGTCAAAATACGAGCTGACAAATAGAAGACAAACATAATAACAAACATTTGTTGAGGCAGGCATATATCAGTGCAGAAATGGCTCACTACACATTTAGACAGAAAGAGTTAAAAACAAAACAGTGACCTCTTTCACCTCAAAAGAACAAGAATGTTATAAGTCAATGAGTAATTCACATAACTAATGCGAATTACTTAGTGCTTTTTAATATGGTGAGTTTGAAGGTGAACTGGGTTCGAGTCTCCAGTAAGCCTACCACTTCTGTTGTCTAGTTTTCTACTTCTTTATTTCTCACGAGTACCTGAAACATACCTTTATGTGTATTATTTATTTACTTTTTACAGGCCTCGGCTTTCCATTCTTTATTTATTTGAAGTTGCTGTATTTGGTTCTCCAGAGTGCTAAAACTATTCCGCATCATTTTATTATCATAAGTGTGCGAATATGATCACGTTTGTCTTGGTAATGTTTGTCGCTATAATATTACCAGCGAAAACAACAGTATCACAACAACATTGACTGCTAGTATTTAAAGTTTGGTAGAAAGAAGTACCAGCGTCTGGAAGGAAGGATATCTGGTCAAGTTGCCTAAGAAGGGAGATTTGTAAGAGTGCACAAATTATAGGATTACATTAGCGCTAGGAACAAATATTAAATAGGATCATCCTTGAGATATTAAAGATCCTGTACAAACCAGATGGCCACACAGTGCATTAACACTGAACATAGCTTGGAATTGAACTCAAACTTTACAGCAGATTTGTGGACTATGATGACATTCAACAGTTTAGACAGAGAATTACTCTGGAAACTGATGAGGATCTATGGAAGTAGAAAGAAGTACCAGCGTCTGGAAGGAAGGATATCTGGTCAAGTTGCCTAAGAAGGGAGATTTGTAAGAGTGCACAAATTAGAGGATTACATTAGTGCTAGGAACAAATATTAAATAGGATCATCCTTGAGATATTAAAGATCCTGTACAAACCAGATGGCCACACAGTGCATTAACACTGAACATAGCTTGGAATTGAACTCAAACTTTACAGCAAATTTGTGGACTATGATGACATTCGACAGTTTAGACAGAGAATTACTCTGGAAACTGATGAGGATCTATGGAGCTAAACACCCACCCCCCCCCCCCCCCCCCCCCCCCCCCCAAAAAAAAACAGGTTTGTTAACATAATAAAGAAAACACATGAAGACGTGAAATGTAGAATTTCCCATGAAAGAAAACTTAGAGACTTTTGAGATAACAACTGGAGTACAGCAGGGATGCCTCTTCTTACCACTTCTCTTTTAATGGCTACTGACTGGATTATGAAAACAAAATCAACCAACAAAATTTGAATTAAGTGTACTGTGGCAAAACAGCTCATCGATGATTTTGATAATGACCTTGCTCTTCTCTCGCATAAGTGCAACCAGAAGCAAGACAAAATTAAAATAATGGATGACAGGTCAAAGCAACGGGGTCTCAAAATCCACTGAGAAAGACAAGAATTTCATTTTTGCGTTTGCTACGTTTCCTTGTAACGTGCGCATGTCAACCATTTTACACATGCACGGAGCTGTCGGTTATATCAGAATGTTTATTATTTTGTGCGATATATTTCTTGACTATGTATTCTATATGTACTGTGCTGTTCTGACGATGATGTTTTTACACCAAATTTGGATTTATTGTTGAGGCTGTTGTGCTGTTCAGTAGCTTTGTCCCCATCTCTGGACATGAGAGGATAAATTCCTTCTTTGTAAGTTTAAGATATTATTATTTTATTCATTTACTGTTCTTTTTTATTATAATCTTACTTTCCTCCCATCATCTCCGCAGCTTTCTGAGGAAGCCTTCTAAACCACGATTGGATAGGTAAGCTGGTGAGCCTGCAAGGCTCAGGGACCAACCTTACTGTTAAATCATACATGCCACACCTCAGAGATGAAAAACCTGTACAAAAAATTAAAAAAACCTGTACAAAGACCCGCAAAACCTGTACAAAGACCCGCAAAACCTGTACAAAGACTGAAAAACGTAACAAAAGAGTTTATTCATGTAAAAGTATATTCAATTAGATGGTTCTGCACCATCATAGTGACATGCGGCCTTTGCCTTTTTAAGCATGTCTTCACTTGCTTTAAAACCTAAACAACAAGAGTTAGAATTTATTTTGCATTGTAGAAATGCTGTGACTGTATCATCATTTACAGGGTTCATAGCAAATTTCTTCAAGCAAATTCCAGGCTTTTTCCAGGTTTTTCCAGGTCCAGCACGTGATTTTCAAGGATGGGAAACTCTAATATTTTTCTCATCTAATTTTCTCCGATATAATTATCACTTTGCTGACCAGCGATCCGGAGCATTACCGTCTCCCATTACCAAGGGTGTTTGCAGATTTCTTTAAAAAGAACTTTTTTTTTTTTAAATTCATAAAAGATTGAAAAACAGACATCTTTTCCAAGTTTTTAGTGAATTTGTTCAACATCAGCGCAATAAAATGTTAGTGACATGGATGGTAATGAATAAAATAAGCTTGATTGACGTATTGATTTAACGATTAACCACGTATATCAACATAAAAGGCTAATAAAATTGGAATAAAATGTTTTTAAAAAACTGTATTTTTCGCGTTTGTCTTTTTTGAATGTATTCTGCGTCTGTGGCATCTGACAATGAGCGTTTGTAAATGTTTGAGTAGTTAAGTACCTCTAGTTGGAGTCTGAGCTGCTTTTTTTATTAACTGGGGTTGAAGTTGTAGCTGTAGGCCTCTGCAAGAGTCTTTGTCAACGATCCACGTTGATAATCCTTGACTGTGTGGTATAACTTGAAGCAGGGTATCAGGCATAGAGGTACATTGCAATCTGGGCAGTACATGCAAGTCTGGCTTCTGTTCCCTGCAGCCTTACACACTTTACAGTCTGGTTTGTACTTTGCCCTTTCATATTTATCAATGAAGTGGTGCTCAGTAAGTCGTGTTGTTGTGACCTGTGGTTTTCAAGGTGTCACATTGCGTGGAAGAATAGCAGGTTCAATAAGAGTCATACTGACATCCTGATCTTCGCTTTCATCTTTTTTTTGTAGAGTTGGCAGTGTTGTAGGTTATGTGCCCATTGACCAGGGCAGTTTCAACTAAGAAATAATATAAAAATAGGATCTGTGTGGGTAGGGGTAGCTTGCACCTAGCTGGCTGAAGTTTCCACACCTCCCATACTTTTGCTGTATTTTTCTGCAAGCACTGGCTTCTGAATTGTTCTGCCCTAAAGAATTTGTCTTTCTAACTGTCTTGTTTATATTATCATTGGAGTGAACAGTGGATATAAGGTTAAATCTTTTCGTATCATGCCAGGTGACTGTCGGCATGCCTTATCTTCTGTCGCACAAAACACAGGATGATTTGTCTTTTTCAATTTGAGTTGTTTTTTTCTTCAGTGCTACAGGAAAATGCTTCCTATTTTCCGCTACTGTTCCAAATGCACCAATCTGAATTTCAGGTCTTGAAATAAAGCTAAAGGCTGAATCAAAACTACCACAGAAGAGAATATGTCCCTTGTTGCGTATGAAATTTGAATTAAAACTATGGTGACTTTTCACTGAAAAAAAAAAAGAGTCCAAATAATCTCAGCTCTCAAGAGTTTTTTTCCTTGGTCACAAATGATGTCACATCTGTAGGTCTCCTAGTAGTGTTAGTTTTAATTTTAAAAAAAAAAGGGAACACAAATAACTTATGAGTAGGCCTAAGCTATATATATTTACCAATTCAAAATTCTAAACGCATACATAATACAGTCAAATAATATTTAACTAGAACAAAAGGTAATATATATAGTAATTGGGAGGGTAATACTTATGATAAGTGAAAATCTATTAAATATCTAACTGGAGACCTTTACACCCCCCCCCCCCCATCTTTACTATTTTTGTTGGGTTTTGTTTGTTTAGATTTTTTTTTTTAATTTAATTTAATTTTCTTAAAAAATTTTAAATAACATAGGCCTACCCACAAAATTGCTGATTTTCATTTATCCTAATTACAGTGATTTGACAGATGTGATGCCACTTTCGTGTATCGGAGGTTATTCATGTTATCTGAAATTGAAAACATGTAGGCCTAGGCCTATCCTAATTAGCCTATAACCCTTCAGAGGTAGAACGGGATAAGTCTTTTCATCATAAATATAATAAAAAAGCATTCAAAATATATTTATTTCCAAAAACTGTGGTGAAATACAGACGCAAGTACAGTAGGTCTATCTATAAACTGGACTTATTTAAATAGGTTTTATAAATGAGATAAATGAATTTATTACTTACGACGAGTGCTAAAAATAAATCTGCGTTTACGTCGTTAACGCAAAGCGCCGAAAACTTCTGGAAATGGATTTAATGCGCAAAGGGAAGTAAAAATTGTACGGTAACTTTGCGCTAAGGGAAGTAAAAATTGTACGGTAACTTTACAATTTTTACTTCCCTTTGCACACTTCCATTTCCAAAAGTTTTCGGCGGTTTCGTTTTCGGCGTAAACGCAGATTTATTTTTAGACTCGTCGCGTCTGTTGTTGCGAAAAATACCATCAATAACAAAAAAATGGACACAAAGTAACGAACTTTCAATTTCGTATTATTTTTCAAGGTCCGATGCGGAAAATTCAAGGCTTTTAGCCATTTTTCCAGGCTTTTCAAGGCCTGGAATTTTTTTTTTCGTTTTCCAGGTTTTTCAAGGTTTTTCAAGGTCGCTACGAACCCTGCATTTAGTCTATTTCTGCAGTCCGTGTGAATCTTTTTCATCATAGAGAAAGACCTCTCACAGTCAGCATTGCTGTGAGGCAATGTCAATAAGCGTTTCACTATGACTGCCAGACTGGGAAATCGTGTACGACCAGTGCTAGTTTTCAGGTTGATTATGTCAAGCCAGTACCTAGAAAAGCTTCTTTTTTGTCCAGCGTCAAATCTTGAAATACATTCATCAGGCAGCAAACAATAATCTTCAAATTCATCCTTTAACACCTCTTGGTCTAAATGTGGTGCAAAAGTGTTGGCCAGCTTACAGATTGCTGTATATTGAACTGTGTCTTTAAAGGCTGGATCAAGAATTTTGATATCCTTAAGGACTTCATTCTCAAATGGAAATTTATCCAATATCTTTTTCACAACAGCAACATAAAAGTTCCTCACATCTCTGAAAAATGAATTTCTCACTTGAGAACTTATATCTAACTCTTCCAGTAATGTCCTGTGTATGGTCATCATGCTGTAGATCACGTTCAGCATACTTTAACAATCTTATATCTTTCACCTCTTTTACATATTTCATCTCTACAAATTTGACAATAAATTTTTGTAGCAGACGATCCATTTCATCCATCATACCACCTATTTGGGACTCATCTGTCTGAAACAATTTGTTAAATTCAGTCAACAGAGGTAGCACAAATTGGAGAAAACGTAGAGTCATCTGGGTCAGTGGTGATTTTAGTAACTGATGAATGTTTTTGACACGGCATGGTTTTTCCATATCGTCGTGGCTCTCGAAGTATGAAGATAGAGCAGAATATTGATTTAAAATTCTGTCCACTACTTTCTGCAAAGAAAGCCAGCGAGTCTGGCAGTGCTTTAGTATGTCTAGTGCATCCACTCCTGTAAACAGTTGAAACTCTCTGTATGATTTTTTCCGTTTTGAGCTATGCTCAAAATGATAGAAGATATCTATCAAAAGGTCATCAACAGGAATAGTCAGCTGCTTTATACCCTCCTTGGCACAAAGATTTGCAAGGTGGCAAATACACCCTATACTAAACACATGGGTTCTTGCTCTTGATTCGCGTTAGTACAGAGTTTGATTTGCCAACCATTACATTGCAGTTGTCACTTGCAAAACCTATACAGTTAATCCATGGGATTTGTAAGTCACTGAACACAGCATCAATATCACTGAAAATAGCTTCACTGGTTCCACCAGTACCGACCGGCATGTCCAGCAACCTGGTTCTAGGTCCTATGCCATCTTCAAATACCCTCACCATTATAGCTAAACGCTTGTCAGTTTTTCTATCATTTGACTCATCGATCATCAAGGAGAAAGGTGTCTTCCTGCATAATTTGATGACTGGCTCCGTTGCAGATGGAGCCAAGCAGTTTTTAATAATGGCTGTTGTTTTGGTTCGCTTGCATTTGAAACGTTTGGCAATAGCACTGTCCGGAAACATCTCAGCTGATAAGTCTGAAAAATGGTCAGCTATAGAAGCAGCTATGTTGTGTTGAGCAATAAAATTTGCAAATAAAACTTCAGCCCTCGTTATTTTATCATCTTCTTGTTGAGGCTGAGTAAAGAAGGCCTTGATAGAACTTCCGTTCTTCAGCTGATAGTTCCTTTCATGCAGTTTTGTTTTGAAATGCTCCCTCACATCGTGTAAGCCAGATGCCATCACTTTAATATCTCTATTGCATATTCTACAGTATGCATGTGAAGAGCCTAATTTGGATGTCTCAATAATCCCAGGGAATGTAGTTGTCCAGTCAGATTGAAACTTCCCACGACGTTGATCTTCTTCTAACCTCCTTTTTTTAAAGTTAGGCTCAGCCATGCTGTTAGATGGATGCAATATTTCCTGCTAGACAAAAAAAAAAAAAATATTAATGTGAAAAAGTAAATACAAATATTAATAATCAATTTGAAAAATATAATTATTTGTAATTTTAATATTATATAATGAAATAGAATCTTGGAAAAAAATTAATACAATTTATGGTTGAAATGAAGAACAGTTGCTGTGTTTTCTATAGTGCCTTATAAAAGTACAGGCCTAAAGAGACCAGTAATAAGCATTATGGGTTAGGAATCTTAAATTTAAAATCTAATAAATTTTTTGCTAAAGCTGGTAATGAAAATATAAACTAGCGCTGGCGTAATATTAGCCTGTATATTTTCTACCGAACTTCAAAAATTGGAATAGCCGTTAAAGCCCAACTGGTAGTTTTAAATAGACCTTCCCATACAAATTTTAGTGTCAATCAAACATTGATAGTAGGCTAATTAATTATTTAATAATTATAAATCATTGAATGGCCGTAATGATGACCACCAAAGGCAAAATAACATTGTTTTTTAAAGAAACGAAATTAAAACTAAGAAGAGAAGTAGGCTAACTCCAAATAAACTTTTCTCTGATCGAGTTAAGATGTAAATTTTCCACGCTATTGTGGTTTTTTTTTTCTTTTCAGTTTCATAATTTGGTAATATCGGAATGACGTTCGCCGAATGCTCCGCGTGTATTTTCGTACCATTTAGATTTAGGGTTAACCCTAGCTGTAACCCTAATTATAACTCTAAATGGTACGAAAATACATGCGGAGCATTCGGCGACCGTCATTACGTTATTAGGCTACCCATAATTTGTAGGCTATTGTATTATTTTTCAAATTTACATTTCTTACGCACTTTCTACAAGTTTTAGTGAAATCAAATAATATGTAGTGGTATCAGCCTTTTTTTTTTTTACCAGCCGTAAATAATCAATTATGCTAAACCTTAGGGGAAAAGAAAGCATAGGCCTAAGTTATCTGACAGTTAAATCTAACTTCATGTTAACAATGTTATTGTAATATTTTTTTAAAAATGAATTACTTACCAATACTAAACTGGAAATTAATCCTAAACAATAGGCTCGACTCAAAAAAGATTTCAGTGCTGCGTAATCGTTCAAATAATCAGTAACCTCGCGCTAGCTTTAGCGAAAAATTGTGAATGAACACGCCACGCACATCCCGCGGCAATTGAAAAATAGGCAGCTTGATTTTCATTGGTTATTTTTTTTTTATCCACTTGGCTTAAAATCTCGCCGAATCTCATGACGCAAATTGTGTAGTGGCACAAGATTTATATGTATATTTAATAATTAGGCGAAAAAACCCGTACAGACCCGTGTACGGCCCGTACACATCTGAAAACGCAAACACCCCGTACAGATTATGGGTAAACCTTTAAGTGTGGCATGTATGTGTTAAATTGTGCTTTTGTATTTGTGATACTGTTTTACAGTAGCGTCAATTATCCAAACTAATTGGAACCAAGGTTGGTTTGGTAAATCAAATAGTTTGGATAACCAAACATACAAGACAATACCCAGTTTATATGAAACAAAGTGTAATTACGCCTACAATTAAATTATTGTATGCACGGTTTTTACTGCTGTATTTTGCAATATGAAGTATTTTAAAAAATAATTGACGCATTAAAGTCACGGGAGACTGTCCTGAGTCCACACAGTAGCTCAAGTCAAAATTTGATTTTTAACTTCAGTAATAACAAACTAAGACTATTTCTATGTAATACTGCACATCTCTTTGAAATAAAATGTTGGAAAAGATTGCATTAAGCGGCAGGAGTAATGCCAGCTTAACAATTAGTGCACTAAAAATAGATACTGTCATTGTTTTTTGGCGGCGGCTCGGATAATGCGGTTCAGATAAATGCTATTTGTATCGACGTTGTACTGAATAAACTTTTGTAATTCCTGTGGGGTTGCAGGAAAATATAGCATTACGCTCACACTTTCATGAATATTAATCAGTGGAAGTTTATCTTAGTATTTCCCAACCCTAGACAGATCAAAACTGAGAAAATCAGCTGACAGTATTACAAGACAGTACTTGTCTGAAATCACCCAAGGTAGAAGAATTAGAGAGAGACCTAACATTACACGAAGTAGGGAGCTGATACAAATACAGTAGAACTCCATTTATCCGAACCCCAATTATCCGAACATCCAATTATCCGAACACTTTTTCCAAAAAAAAAAAAAAAAAAAAATCAGGAGCCACCAGTCATGTTAGACTACATTTCTGAATCTTTTGATGCGGCAAGCTTCAAATGTGTGCGAACAATTTGTAGAGGATATGATGGGCTAATGGTCGGTCGCTTACGTACAAGATGTCAGTTAGATCATAAAGTCAGTTAATATCTGGTTTACCAATCCAGTGTACGTGTGCGTTCTAGGCAGAACACTGGCTAAACAGACAGTTCAACTTAAAATAATTGTGTCTGCTACTACAGCAGAATAATTTTGGTGTACAAGTATTTCTCTGTGCGGTATAGCATCTTCCAGTAGGCCTAAAGCATATAAAAGGAACCGCAATGTTTTGTCAATTGAAACGAAAACAGAAATTATCAAGAGACTAGGAAAAGGTGAAACTGTATCTTCACTTGCAAGGATTTTTTAAGTTGGGAAAGCTACCGTCTCTGACATCAAAAGTAACAAGGATAAAATTATGAGTTTTGCATCGAAATTGGATAGTGAAAATGGGTCGAAGAAACGTAAAACCATGAGAAATGCGAAAGATTTGAAATTGGAAGAAGCTTTGTATATATGGTTTGTGCAAAGAAGAAGCAAAGGGGAACCTGTCTCTGGCTCTCTATTGTGTGAAAAGGCACTTCAGTTCAACAATCAACGTGACGGTCCTCCTGACTTTAAGGCTAGCCAGGGATGGTTAAGACACTTTAAATCTCGTCATGGCATACGAGAATTGGAGATTCAAGGGGAATCTTTATCTAGCGATGCAACTGCCGCTGAAAATTTTAAAGAAACATTCTTGGCTTTTTTGGAAGAAGAAGGTTATTCACTCGATGATGTGTATAATGCCGATGAGACTGGCTTATACTGGAAATCATTGCCTCAAAAATCACTTGCATCTCAGCACGAAGCATCTGCCCCTGGGTTTAAAAAGTGCAATTTTGGTAGCCGCGAATGCCAGTGGAAGTCATCGTTCACCGGTGCGGTGCTAATGATCGGCGAAGCCAAAAAACCACGTTGTTTAAAGAATGTGACATGTCTCCCATTGTGCCACAAAGCACAGAAGAGTGCTTGGATGAATAGTGAAATATTTCTTGATTGGTATACAAATCAGTTCATCCCAAATGTGAAGAGGTTGAGAGAACAAGAAAAGAAAACTGGAAACGAATTTCTTCTACTGGACAATGCACCATCTCATCCAGAGACGGATACATTGAATGCAGTTGATGTAAATTTTAAAGTGATTTTTCTGCCTCTCAATGTAACAGCGCTGATTCAACCAATGGATCAGGGTGTTATAGCAAAGCTTAAAAAGATGTACAAGAAGGAAATCCTGCGTCGTTTATTGTTGGCTGAAGATGAAGAAAGTGTGGTGGCGTTTTCCAAAAAGCTTAATCTCAAAGACTGCTGCTATATGTTAGCTGATGCTTGGACCACCCTGTCACAGGATAATCTTAACAAGGCTTGGAATAGATTGCTTGGGAAAAAGAAGGAAATGAAACTACTGCAGTGGACACAAATGATGATTGTATAAATGAAGTTGTGGAACTGTTTCAAGCAATGCCCGGATTTTCGGACTGTGACAAAGATGATGCACACATGTGGCTAGAAGATGATAATGATTCTGGTTTTCCGTTTTTGAATGACGAAGAAATGTTGTTTTTGTGCAAGAAGAAAAAAAAAATGCATGTAGTGACCGATGATAAAGACTCCTCAGAAGTACATGATGTACTTGTAGATTATGAAGAAAACCCAAAACGTCGACCAAGTCCTGAAGAGGCCTTTATAGCACTAGACACAGCGATGGCTTGGTACGAGCAAGAAGATGACAGCTGTCCTACACAGCTTCTGCTGTTGAAGAGAATGCGGGACTTAGCACCTAAAAGGAGACTATCCAGTTTTGGTGCAAAAGAGGATTCCTCATTATTTTAAATAGTGGGCTACATCTGTGCAAGTACATGTATACGTAAGTTGCGCCTGATTTTGAATCGTTTGTAATGTTATTTTGAAAACATTTCTCTTTCTTAACAAATAATAATTAATACAAGTAGTACATGCACTGCAGTGTAATAAAAGATTTTGGTGATACAGTGATCTAATACAGTGTGGGTATTATTATTACAGCACAATTAAATATGTTTTATAGTGTATTTTCCTTGTGATGGTTAATTATTTTTAGAAATATGTGTACATGTACTCGATACATTATGTAATCCAATTATCCGAACATTTGATTATCCGAACGATGCTCGGTCCCATGGGGTTCGGATAAATGGAGTTCTACTGTAAAGACAAAGAAGACATGGAGAGAACTTAAACATATGGCACAGGACAGGAGTGCTTGGTGTGGACAGACAAAGGCCTATATTCCATAGTGAGCTGAAGAGTCATTCAGTCAATACACTCTAGCTCCCCAAGGAGCATAGGCCTTCAACAAACCCAAGCCAAGTCCTCCTATCACATGCCAACAGCTCATTTTTCTCATCAGTTTCACTTATTTCTCCAGTTCTCTTCTCCATGTGTTTTTTTGGTCTACCTCTGCCTCTTTCCCTGGGGGTTCCAGAACAAGGACTGCCTTGCAATGCTATCAACAGGTTTCCTCAGTGTGTCTTATCCATCGCTAGCATCTTCTCATCTCTTGTTCCACTGGCTCTTGTCATCAGTTCCACATTGGTGACCTTGTGTTACCGAAAGGGAAGCAAAGAATAGTAAAACTGTACCCTAATAAGATGCTGTAAAAAGCGACTCAGGAGGATTAGGCACAGGGCTGATTACCCCATCCTGTAAAAAAATTATTACCACAAAAACTTCAATGAGGTGGAGAGTAATGACTGGTTATTCTAAAACTGTGGCATGTACATTAGTGCATTTAAAAATACTCACAATGATGATTTAACAAGTGTATGGCACTTACTATGAATGGTTTTGGCTGCACGGCTTCATGCATTTTAATACCATAGGGTCTTTTTGAAAAGACTGTTTGTGGAGCCTGTCGTTTAAGTAAATCAAAAGCAAGAAATTAAATTACATAAAATCACATGCGGCTCAGACTAATAAATCTGGCAGATCAAATGCAAGTGGCTTTACATTAAACAAAATTAAAGGTTTAAAAATCAAGATGTAATTTAGAATCAATAGTTTAAAAATAAACTTTTTGGGAACTTCCACTAACTGCATTTATGTTTGAAGGTTGAGTCAAAGATGGGCCCTTTTTCACAGGGAAAAAAAAAAAAATCACATAATACAGCTTTCTGTAGAAGACAATAATAAACTATCTAACATGCATCAATTTTCATCTTCTTCCTGTCTTGTAGGAGAAATAGTTAGGACAAAGAAGCTAGACGAATTCACCCTACAGTAAAGATGTTAACCATGCTGTCATCATGCGACCACACAACAGGGGCATTCTTTACGTATCAGGGAGTGTCACACAAAACGTTATGAAAAGGGCCTTAATCAACTTTACTGAAAAGTAGTGTACTGTTATACTTTCACTGTGCATTGTCAGCTTCCTGTAGTAAAACTTTGCTTTCGAGTTCTGAGTATTGTAACCTATTTTTTCTAATCAACTCTCATAAGAACATGTGTAATAATTTGCAAACAAAAGCATGTACATTGTGAATAAGAAAACTATGACAATATGTCACAGAAGAACACACTTTTAATTAATGCTGTAAACAGTAACAGGGGCTAAATTTATAAAGGCACAGAAAATGTTTTTTTCCCTCTCCTCAAATGGCAAACAGTTAAAACTGCAATGCAAATGAATTTAAATCATAAATATTATGTTCAATATTATGTAAATACTGTTCTCTTAGCAAATAACTGCTCTCTGATTTTGTGAATAATACATACAATATACAAATCTGTCAACAATGATTTTTTTTTTTTTAAACTGCTTACCGCTCTGATATCTTGTACAACAGGCTCCCACTTTGTCATTTCTGTAGCCAGAGTTTCTCGTGCTACCTGCCGTTGTGCCTGCGAAAAAATGTAAAACAAAAATAATTAAAAAACGTTCTGCAGGACTTGTAGCAAA
The DNA here is from genome assembly GCA_024509875.1 of Oreohelix idahoensis. Taxonomy (NCBI): domain Eukaryota; kingdom Metazoa; phylum Mollusca; class Gastropoda; order Stylommatophora; family Oreohelicidae; genus Oreohelix; species Oreohelix idahoensis. Next base: position 139,150 of record JAMPIV010000324.1, on the reverse strand, counting down.
TTTTGAATGGTTTATCCAGGTTTTTAAAGGTTCAAGAATATGATTTTCAACATTTTTTATCAAACAGCTCACTATTACCACCACACACACAAAACTGTTATGCTAAGCACCTAATAAGGCAAAGGATCCCGTTACACACCCACTGAAGCATATTGGGAATATGGTGTTAGGCCCATATTTTCTTGACCATCGGAACACTAGGGATGATGTGGTCAGCATCACGCCGGCCGCCGTAAGTTTCCCAGAGTTGCTCTGGTACCCAATTCATGAATCTGGGTCAACCCCGGAGCCGTTTGCGGTCTAAAAAATTCCACGTCAACTGGGGATCGAACCATGGACCACCAAGCTAGGAAGCAAGTGCACTAACCACTGCGGCTCCCCTAAGCACTTAATAAAACAACAAAATTACACTGATAACTGACCTACAGTTTCATACTACTCTACCACAATGCATTCCCAATGAATCTCCATAAATGTGTTTGTCACAAGATGGATTTGAGGCGACCCCTTCTTGATCTCTCCTCCACTACTGCAGTACTCATTTTAAATTGAAGTGAGGACTGATTGATTACCTGGAATTTCTGGGTCACCACCTTTTTCTTTCTCTGCTATGTAGCCGATATTTTGTATTTTTAATATTCTTACACATACAGCTGATAGAATGGTCTGGCGCTCTCTCTTCCAAATCTCTACACCTCACGGTAGAAGGGGAACGACTAAGTAAGTAAGTAAGTAAATATTCTTACACTCCTCTCAGTGTTAAGTCATCATGTCTGTTTGGTTACCCGTCCCTCCCTGCTGGGGAAGGAACAGATGAGATAATATTAATCGACAACCATGTTGGTTAATCTTGGGTGTGGCCGACATCAGACTACAAAGTAGCATTAAAATAGCCCAGCGTATTTGCTTAATAGCTGATAAGGCCAGGGGGCGTTCTTCGCCAAGAGGGTAATAAGCTGAAAGTTTGATAGCACTACGGGAGATAACTTATTTGTCAGCACACAGGAATGACATAATCATTTCCGGCCCACATGTGTAAGGGGAAAGTAAGATGTTACATCTGACACATACTGTCAAATGAGTTTACAGATGTGTTTGTGAGTTTGCATACAAGGCATCAGATGTTTTATTTCCATATATGGGAGAGGCGACCTTTTGCATTACGCACATTATTTCGGGCGGAAATAATTTTGAAATTACCCCACAAAACATGCGTGTATGAAACGAATGGAGCTTTCTTAGCATCGTAACAAACAAAATGCGGGGGAAGAAGGGCCATATAACCTGACCTTTTCGCAGTTTTAAGACACTGAAAAATTCACTGTGAGGATAATTCCCTTTATCAGACCGGACTTTGTGGAACACCTTGAAGGACTTAAAGAGCACAGGAAACCATTTTAATAAGGAAGACCGGCATCTGAGGAAACTGAAACATGGAGTCATAGTGGGAGTTTAGTGCGAACATAACGATCCCCAAGACACGTGGAAAAAAAGGCATCTGCCAGTGCCTTAAACCTACTTCTCTGAGTAAACAGTCTGTGAGCCAAGATTGGCGTAAGTTGTACTTTTTACATTTTATATTACTAATATGTATATATTAAATAAAGAAGTGAAGACAAAAACTCGAAGAGATAAAAGACATTTCATCAATGAACTGGCCGTAGAAGCTGAAAATGCTGCAAGAACTGGTAATAGTAGGTGCCTTTATCAAATTACAAAACAACTATGTCACCAGCCTACTGCTATGGAAACACCTGTTAAAGGTAAATTAGGGAATTCAATACCAACAGAAAAAGAACAAATGAAGAGATGGGCTGAGCACTTCATGGAGGTGCTAAACAGACCACCACCAACTGTAACACCTGATTTTAATAATGAAACATCCACAACCACTTTGCCAATAACTTGCGATGAATTCACGCTGGACGAGATCAAACAAGCCGTTAAAAAATTTTAAAGCTGCTGGAGTTGACGAAATTTCAGGGGAAATGATTAAAGCAGTTAATGACAACAACCTCTTGAGAATTTTAGATATTATAAATGAAGTATGGAGAGAAGAACAACCACCACAACAATGGAAAGACAGTATTATTGTAAAGTTACCGAAGAAAGGTGATCTATCAGACTGTAATAACTGGCGTGGTATATCTCTATTATCAGTACCTGGAAAATTATTATGTTGCATGATGTTAGAAAGACTTAAATTGCATGCTGACGAAAAGATCAGAGAAGAACAAGCGGGTTTCAGGCCGAAACGATCATGTATTGATCAAATATTCACACTCAGAACAATTATAGAAGAATCAGTGGAAAGGCAATCGCCACTTATTATCACCTTCGTCGATTTTCAAAAAGCCTTTGATAGTCTCCACCGCCCATCATTGTGGAAGATACTTACAATCTATGGTTTTCCAACAAAATATGTGAATATAATCAAAGCGCTATATGACAATGCAAGATGTTGTGTTAGAACAAATAAAGGGAATACAGAATGGTTTACAGTAGAAACAGGGGTGAAACAAGGCTGTATTATGTCACCACTACTTTTTGGAATAGCTATTGATTTGGTTATGAGAAACTATACCCACAATGAACAATTGGGTATAAAATGGACAAATGGAAAATTCCTGGGGGACCTGGATTTCGCAGATGATGTAGCATTCTTAAGTTCAACACCAAGACAATCCCAAGAAGCAGTAAATAATTTGTGTCATCTCTCGGTTAAAATTGGTCTCCAAATAAATGCCTCTAAAACTAAAGCTATGAACTTTTCTAACGAGACCTTTGATATCATCTTGAACGGGGAAAAACTACAGAAAGTTGAAAGTTTCAATTATTTAGGCAGTAAAATGACTCAGGATGGTGACACAACAAGAGAAATCCATACTAGAATTGCTTTGGCAGCTAGCGCCTTCAATAGATTATCTAACATTTGGAAATTACGATCATTGAATATACATACCAAGCTTCGTCTGTTTAATTCAAATGTTATCTCAGTGTTAACATACGGCTGTGAGAGTTGGAAAATAACAAAATCATTGGAGAACAAGCTGAATACATTCGAGAACAAATGTCTTAGAAAACTCATGAACATCAGTTGGAAAGAATTCAAGACTAATCGACAAATAAGAGAAGACTCTAGGCAGAAATATGTCTCCGACTATAAAAGGAAAAGACGATGGTCATATATCGGTCATGTCCTACGAATGCAAAACAACAGAATACCACTACAGGCGCTCACTTGGGTTCCTGAGGGTAAGCGGAAAAAAGGAAGACCAAAAGAAACACTCAGAAGAACAATAATAAGAGAAGGAAGAACGTTGGGCCTAAATAATGTGCAAGAGCTAAGAGGAGTGGCGTCACAACGAACAACCTGGAGAGCACTGGTTTCTGCCTTATGCGCCGTGTTTGGCGCTTAAAGAATTTATTATTATTATTATATATTGCCATATGAATATTAATATGTGAAAAGTGCTAGCAGAAGAACAACCTGATGACTTGGAAACGCTCTGGCTTAAATTCAAGGACATCATAAAGACAGCTGCTGCAGAAGCATGTGGTGAAGTTCGACTTGGGAACAAGAGAAAGAGGACACCTTGGTGGACAGAGGAAGTCAAAGAGAAAATAAGAGAGAAGAAAATGGCATAGAAACAATACTTAGGAGCTAAAAAACACAACAGGACAAATGGAGAAATATAGAGAATATGTGACACTCAGAACAGAAGCAAAGAACAAGGTGCTAGCAGCAAAACAGAAGTCCTGGGAAGAATTTGGAGAAAAGCTAGAAAAAAATGCGCAAGAAAACCAGAAATTGTTCTACAAGACCCTTAAGAACATGAGGAAGGAAAAACAATGCTTTCTCAAATTTATAAAGGACAAGCAAGGCAAATTGCTTACTGCCCCGAAAGAAGTAATGGAAAGATGGAAAGAATATTTCTCAGAACTCCTGGATGGTGAGCATGGTGAAGCATCAGAAATGATAACCACTAGCAGAGAAGAGAAAACCAATGATGGTGAAGATGACATAAAGATGGAAGAACTGAAGGCAGCACTGGAGAAAATCAAGATGGGCAAAGCAGCAGGGCATGATGGTATAACACCAGAAATGGTTATGTACATGGGAGCATCAGGCGACCTATTACTCTTAAGGGTCCTACAGGCAGCGTGGTGCAACAAGACCATACCAAAGGATTGGGAGATTGCCATCATACACCAATTTTCAAAAAGGGTGACAATCGACAATGTGGAAACCATAGAGGCATATCCCTTCTCAGTGTCACTGGTAAAATCTACTCTAGAATCCTAGAGCAGAGACTCCAACGCCTAGCTGAGCCACAATTGGATGAGGTCCAGTGCGGATTCCGAGCAAACCGAAGTACTCAAGACCTAATCTTCACACTCAGACAGCTGCGTGAAAAGGCCTTTGAGTATAAGAGTGAGATCCATCTTTGTTTCATAGATCTGGAAAAGGTGTTTGACAGGGTCCCCTGAAGCAAACTTTGGGACTGTTTGGCAAGGAAGAACATTCCAGCACCTCTGATTCATGCTATACAGAGCTTCTACAAGTCTTGCAGAAATTATGTGAGGACAGCAAACCATAAGTCAGAAGAGTTCAGGATCACCACTGGTGTAAGACAAGGTGATATCCTGTCGCCTTATCTTTTCACACTCCTCATGAACGATGTCATCAAGGCACGTAAGGAGAGAACAAGAAAGTATTCAGTGGGGTACTGGAAGATGAGACAGGTCTATTTCAGAGCTGGCATTTGCTGATGATGTTGCCCTGATTTCTAAATCAGAGGCACATCTCCAATCCAACCTGCAAGGAAGAGCTGGAGAAGAGAGGGATGGTCATAAGCAGCTCTTAAACAAAATCCATGGTGATATCATGAGAAGAAAGAAGACATCAAATTAAGCTGGGAGAACAGGTCCTGGAGCAGGTCGACCACTTTAAATACATCGGAGCTATTATAGACCGAAAGGGCAGCATCAAAGAAGAGTTGGCCACTCGAAAAGCAGCAGCTAGGAGACTTTTTCAGGCCATAAATCGAGGATTCCTCAGCAAGAGAGAGGTTGGTAAGAAAACGAAGATGGCTGTATACTGCTCCACCTATGTCCCAGTCTTGACATATGGATGTGAGTCATGGGCAATAACTACAACCCACAAAAGCCAGATCCAAACCTCAGAAATGAGGTATCTGAGGAAGGTGGTTGAAGTAACAAGAAGAGACATGGTCTGCAACCAGACGATACGTCAAGGCCTAAAATCCCACCCCCTGCAGACCCAAGTAGAACAGTCCCAACTAAGATGGTTTGGCCATGTCTGTAGAATGGGAGAAGATCGGCTACCACGACAAGCACGGGAAACAAAGAGCCAGGGATCCAGACCTCCAGGACGACCCAGAGTCCGCTGGGAGGACAACATTAGACAATCTTTGAAGGACCGAGGACTAGAATGGAACCAGGCCAGGAGGAAGACAGCAGATAGGATAGTCTGGCGCTCTCTCTTCCAAACCTCTACACCTCATGGTAGAAGGGGAACGACTAAGTAAGTAAGAAAAGTGTTAGCAGATGTCCAAGTCATTTGAGGCTAGCAACCTCATCATATAGAATGATGATTTCATGAACCACCACTGCAAGGGCTGGTGACTGCTTTATTGCTAGTTTCTTACAGAGAATTAAAAGCAAAGGTAGTCCCAAGTTCCATATGGAGCAGAGAGAGAAAGATGAAAGAAATGATGTACATTCTAATTATATTATTTCATTTTCAAACCAGTGCAGATGTCTATTTAAACATATGCACTTTACAATTAATGAAAGTTTCAAAGCTTTTCAAACAGTGTAGATGGGGCCCAAAGATGCAGCAACAGAGAGTGCAGTCAGCGACCCATAGCTTGACTGCTTGCGTCAGGGTCAGCGAACCAGAGCTGACCAAGACCCTATTCCACCTCCAAGTGGTGGTCCTGGAAACAGGCTGCATCACTGCAGTCTGGCTGAGAGAGTAGGGATCGAAGAGGGAAGGCAAACCTGGTCCTAAAAAATGCCGTGCTGAAGTCGGTTGTGTCAGCCGAAAGGCGCAGATATCGCAGCTTCGCTGTAAACAGACACAACGCAACCAACGTCCTTTTCAGGACGAACGAGGAAGAAGGAAGAATCAGTGTAGATGTAAATGAAAACATATTCAATATATATTGTGAACACTTTTCAATCCGTGTAGATGTTAACATAAACATATTCTATCTATACTGTTAACCTGTTCATTTGAATGTAAAGTAAATATAAAACTACTCAATTTCAATGTAAAGAAAATTTCCTCTTGAGTGATTAAGTTTAATTCTCATGGAGGGTAAAGTCTGAGGTAGATGGGATGGTGGAATAGGAGAAAAGGACCCATAACTATGTGTCAGAAAATGCAATAGGAGAGTGTTTTGTTTCTATTCTTTTACAATAGTTGTTGGTGGTACCAGTTGTGGGTACTAATCTCTGGAACAAAGAGATGGTAAAAGTGGACTGACGTAGAACGAGACACCATCAACAAAGTTACTCTGATCTTACTTGGAACGTGCTGAGCCTTTAATCTTGACCGGAGACGCGAGAACTCCAGTGACCTATCTGCAAAGAACCCAAAACCCCAGTGGGAACAGAACCTACCATTTGCAGCTAAGTCAAACTTAAAAGCTGGCAAGTGACTTCTTACCTAAAACTATCATTCCATCACAACAGCGATGATAATTTTTTCTGACAAATAATTATTCATTTCTTTGAAATCTTGTTAAAATCTAAGTGATTATTAAATCTGTTATTTGTAACTATACAAATTTAACTTCGATTTAATCATTTTGAATGTACTGCATGTTTGTCTCAGTCAATTTACACTCTAAACAGAGCTTTACCAGAATAATAAGAATTCCACTGAGTAAATCAGGGTGGGGGCTTGAATGGACTGAAATTAATAATTGCTTAATTCTTCATAAAAGGCGGCGGACCGAAATATGTTAACAATTGCCCTGCCCAACGCAGCATTGTTCTTGACTTCTGAAATATCTTATGAAGACTCACTTGAGATGGAAGCATGATTATTCTTCTATCTACAACTCTGCCAAGAGTAATCTTGTGCGAAGGTAGACACCTTTGAAGACCCATATTAGATACTCTTGAGTTTTGGCCACTGTTGGAGCAGGGGAGGCAATTCCGTGACAGTGTTGACAACCAAGCGTTTTACCTTGTAAATTTTTATCATCTAAATCAAACTCTTTAGACGAAGCACATTAAAGTTCAATGCACATTTCATATGCAGATCACTTCATAACCTGAACCACTAGAATTATATACTGTTAATTTATACTTTTAAAAGTCTTATCAGTTTTTCATCAATTTGTTTGTCAATGCCTTAAATTATACATAATAAGTAGATAAGACAATTCACTTATTATACACCTCAGTCAAAATGAACAACATAATGCTGATAGAGTGCGCTGAAGCAAGTTTCTGAATTTGCCCATACTCGTAAAATCAATTTCCATTTTTTAGCACATCTTAAATTTTGCACAATGTTCAGTTTTGTGAGTTGTCACAGAACAGTTTCATGTGGCTTAATGATGAAGTTACATGTATACAATTGTGATTAAGTGTCATTGAGGTTGTCAACACTTGTTTAATTCAGGGAATGAGTTCATGACTGACTGGGAGTTAGTGTTTTAGTGACTTGTGCTTGGGGAAAGCATGCTTGGTAAACACAAGCCTGCATGACTGAGAGAGTACCCAAATGTGACTAGGGACAGTCTGTGAGTTGTTGCCGAGCTGTGTGCTCATTTTTGGTGACTGTGGGAAATCACAGCTGTGATTCATTTGGTGATTATGTAATAGGTCCTACATATTTTCTTCAAGGCGATGATTTTCCCACCTAGCAGCGTTCCTGGAAGAACTTTATGCCAGTGTTCATGGAAAGCCTGTTACAGCATTGCATCTTTCCCGCCTTGGAGATACTGTGGAGTAAGGTGTTGATTATTTCCCACCTAGTTGCTATGATGGAGAAAATACAGGCGATGTCTTTGTTCCCGTCTGAGAGAGATTCGTGAAGAATCTAAATAGCGATGGTATTTTCCGCCAATCACTGTAATAAGTGATTTACACCTGAATGGTGGATTTATTGGTGCGGGTTGTATGCTGCACCTAGGGATGTTTTGTGTACTGTCATTGTAGGTCAGTGAAGCCAGTGCGTGAATAATGTAGTTATTTCCTACAGACAATGTTAGCCTGAGTATTATGTCAGTGTGCTGCAAATGTAAGTGATATTCAGGATTTGTTTATCATTGTAATAAAAGTGTCCATGGAACTGTGACCAGTGGTGTTTAGTTGTTTCATATGTAGACGAGTCAATGATCACAGCCCACACATCTACATCACGAAATAAGTTTTTGACACAGGCAATATCCAATTTTTATAATTTGGCATCTCTAACCATTTCTCATGAAACTGACAACCAAACATGATTTCCAAACTCAAAGCAGCTTCTTCTTCTTCTTGTGTTTGTTCTATATATATCTATTTCTCGCTGTGTGGCAAACTCAAATAAGCAATCACTGGACACAGATCATAACAGATGTGTGCACATCTTTGATGAAATCTTCTGATATCAGGAAATTTATTTAATGTGAAAAGATTTAAACACACTATGGAAAAAGATAATGCTACCAATAACCAAAAAGGTAATGCGCCAGACATTCACTCCATTTTTTCCAGTTGCGGTGAAGTAATAAAGTTATTTTTAGCCATTTCCCCCATTTTCTAGGCCTTGAAGTCTGTTCTGGCAATTCTGGGTTTTTCAAGGTAGTTACAATCCCAGTAGTTGCCGTTTATTAATTTTGTTGTTTAAAACTGCAAAGTAACAATGACTGTCTCCCCGTGTGTTTTTAACAAAAAACATCTTTCATGTCTATCTCCAGGTCTCTCCTTGGTAATTTTTTGTCCCCCCCCCCCCTTACCTCTGTAATACTGGGTATTGCAGAAAAAGGACTTCCTTGTAATGCTATCAAAAGGTTTCCTCAATGTGTGTCCTATCCAATGTCAGTGTCTTCTTTTCAGTGGCATTCGCTTGGTTATTGTTGACAGTTCCACATTGGTGCTCTCGTTATACCATTTCAATCATTCTATACTATGCAAGTACTCATTTCTTCTAAGGTTGCTGTTCTCTAATCCAGAGACATAAAACAGGACTTACTTGACATTTGGGTTAAAGATTCACATTTTTGTGTTGAACTTAAATTCTTTTGATCTCCATATATTTCCCAAATGCAATGAAACTCCTTTTGCCTTCTTATTTTGATATCCCTGTCTATCTCTCAAACTTCGTCTACGTTGTTGCCAAGAGTTATATATGAATGAGCCTACCTCTTGTAGGAATGTTTCTTCAAGTGCAATCTTATTATCATTGCCTGCATTTATTCTCATAATCTGAGTCTCTTCTCTGCGTATTTTCAGACAAAATAACTGTGACCTCTCATTAAGTATTTTCATTTTGTCTTGCATCTGTTATGGGACAGAAAAGCCATGTCATAAGCAAAATCTAGATCATCAAGCTATTTTGTCAGAGTCCACTAAATTCCATTTCTATTGGTTGATACGTTTTTCGTAATCCAATCAACAGCCAGTAAGTTTGTAGTTCGTTCGTTCGTTCTTTCATCCACTATATTGCTGTTATACCCTGTTCAACCGAAGCGGTTATAATTGGGATATATTGTGCGTTAGGTTCTTCGATGCTAGCCGGTTGTTAGTTCTGAAAAGGATTGGTCCTAAAAAGGACCACTAGCTGACTGTCTGGATTCCTCTTCGTTGTTTGTCTGTTTGTGGTGCCGTGGCGTGTTCCATAGTGTTTTTCATTTCCTGCCTCACTATCTGGCTTGTGTGGTTTTGTGTGTTTTTACCCTCCTCGTTTCTGTTTCTTCCTTTTCTGCTGTATCTGAAATAGCGCTTTTTCTATTATTGTTGGGAGTAGCTTTTCTAGCGTTTCCTCGATTACTTCTTTGTCTGATTGGTCGTTCGTTTTAGTTTCTTGTGTGTTAGATGTAATTTCATCAATGGCTACTCTTTCTGCATCTATTCTTCTGAGTATTTCTGCGTTTTCTTCTTTCAGCTCTGTCAGCTTCTTGACATCTGTTTCTATATGTTGTTGGATTCTTTTCATGTCTTCCAAAAATATGTCTAATGCTCTGCAGATCTATCACATCTTCTCCACTGTCAGTTTGATCTTCGGGAGTCTGCCTGCTTCTGTTCTCGACTTGGAGTTTCATTTCTTTAACTTCCGCTGTCAGCTGATGTAGCTGTCTTCTATCTATAATGCTCTTAGTTTCCTGAAACACAGGGCAGCCTCTTTACCTTGCCCCATGGTTTCCATGGCAGTTTGCACAGGTACGGTTTGTATTCATGGCCTTGTAATTGAGATCCTCCATCGCCTTGGGACAGTCGCGATAAGGGTGGCTCCCTGCACAATACCGGCAAACTGTATCTCTTCTGCACATTTTCTTTGTGTGGGAAAACTGCTGGCAGTTGAAGCACTGAATGACCGGAGGGATATATGCTTCTGTCCATTTTTTATGTAGTTTGGAGCGTCAGTCTCTCAGGTCTTGCCGATCCTTCAATCGTTACTAGAATCAGATTTGTATCTTTCTTGTCCCAGGTTTTTAGCCTTTCGACCTGCGTGATTTTGACATCTGTGTTTTCGGTTTGTAGGGAGCTGTGAACATCGCTTGCGGCACATCTGGTATCAACCCCTCTTATGACCAACTTCTTTGTTGTCTTGGATGTTTCCACCACTACTTTTATCTGGTGGGGCAGTTGGACTTCTTTTGGGCCGGACTCCAGTTCGATCATTAGCGAAGTGGTTGTTTCAGTGTTGTTGAGGGAAAGCATGATTCCCTTTTCGTGTTTCCCTACTTTAGCGATGCCTCTCCTGCCAGTTATTATCTCGAGGATACCGATCACTTTATCGTCAAGTAGGGCCCTGAGTGAGGCCTCACCTCCAGACATCTGGGTGATCTTAACGATCCTCTCCTGTATCGTATCTGTGTTGTTTGTCTTTGTCCTTTGTTCCCTTCTCCGGTCTTGGTTAGAACAAGAATCATGTTCCTGCTCGTTGTTACAAGGAGCCTTTTCTGGTGCCTGAGCTTTTGAGTTGTTTTCAGTTGCTGTTTCATCCAGACTTGGTCTAGTTGTTTGAGTCTCGGGGTTTTCGTTGGCTTGTATCTTGGCTTTCATAATTTGCGCTATCTGAGTGTTGTTTTGTTGGATTTCTTCTTCTTCTTCGTTCGTCCTGAAAAGGACGGTGGTTGCGTTGTGTCTGTTTGCGCCTAAGCTGTGATATCTGCACCTTTCGGTCGACACATCCGACTTCTGCACGGCATTTTTTAAGGACCGGGTTTGCCTTCCCATTTCGATCCATGCTCGCTCAGCCAGCCTGCACTGCTGCAGACTGTTTCCAGGACCACCACGTGGAGGTGGAGCACGGTCTTGACCAGCTCTGGTTCGCTGGTCCTGACGCAGGCAGTCAAGCTATGAGTCGCTGACTGCATTCACTATTGCTGCCGTTTTGTTGGATTTGACACTCCTCTGCCACTTGGTGATTCTCCGTCATCGAGTTTCGGACAGCGTCTTCGATGTCTAGGCCTTGCACGACGGGTGTGGATGTTGATGTTTAGTATGGTGGTGGTGTATTCGCTCGTAGTTTATCTCTTGCCTCCTTCTGGCATTTTAGCCTTCTCATCATAATTTTTGCAATTCCAGTAATGGCTTCCTCTCCTCTTGGGCCAAGAGCTGCATCAAATTTTGCGCGGCTGTCAATTGTTGCTACTGCCGTGGTGTCAGGAGCTGCATTGCATGGCTTCTCAGGAGGTCCGGCCCCGATGCTAGTATTTGGGGCATCTTTGCTCTCCGGCAATCTGTTCTTGCTCTTTGATGGCTCATGTTTGTTGTCAAGTGCTGGCGGACTTTTATGGACTTTCCTCTTTTTGGCTTGTGGCTTGGTATGAACCATTTTTTCTTCTGTGTTCACCCTGAAAAGGACTTTGGTTTTAGTATATTGCTATCTGCGATCAGGAGGTGTAGTTTGTAGTGGTAGTTTCTGTAACAATTTGCTTTATATGATCCTTACTTACTTAGTTGTTCCCCTTCTACCGTGAGGTGAAGAGGTTTGGAAGAGAGAGCGCTAGACTATTCTATCGGTTGTCTTCCTCCTGGCCTGGTTCCATTCTAGTCCTCAGTCCTTCAAAGATTGTCTAATGATGTCCTCCCAGCGGACTCTAGGTCTTCCTGGAGGTCTGGATCCCTGGGCTCTTAGTTTCCCATGCTTGTCATGGTAGCCGATCTTCTCCCATTCTGCAGACATGGCCAAACCATCTTAGTTGGGACTGTTCAACTTGGGTTTTCAGGGGGTGGGATTTTAGGCATTGATGTATCGATTTTACATGATCCTAACATTTATATTGTGTGGTTTGTGCTTTGTACATGTTACATTTTCAGACATGAGCTCACCAAGCAGCACGTAAAAATGTGAAAGTGCTTTAAGCCAGTGTTACAAACCCATGTGTTATGACATAATTCTTTAACCTGATTTTGACATATAACTGAGCATTGTTCTGTAGAACCATATCTCAGTTAGCGTTCTTATCTGTCCACGGTAGTGAGAAACAGAATCTGTCAACAATTTTTAGATCCTATTATTCATATGTGAGCATCAGACTGGAAGAGCACTGACCTCTCGTGGCATAGGTACCGGATTCAAAACGCAGTGGCATCACACTCCAGTCAGCCCAGTTGTAAATGGGTACATGGCTCTGCTCTTGAGTTAGGGAAAGCAAAGGCAGCAAGGAAGGGAACTGGCCACCCTACCTCTTGAAGCTGGAGAGTGAATTCTCTAACATTTCAATTCCCTATGGCAGCATGATATGGGACCTTTTATTATTCATATGCACGTAAAACCTCTTCAATAAATAAATAGATGGAAATTATACTGGCAGCAACAGAGCAATGTGACATGTACGATGGTTGGCCAGAAGAATCTAATAAGGAAGTCTGTACGATGGTCGACCAGAAAAATCTAACAAGGAAGACTGTACGATGGTCGACCAGAAAAATCTAACAAGGAAGACTGTACGATGGTCGACCAGAAAAATCTAACAAGGAAGTCTGTACGATGGTCGGCCAGAAAAATCTAACAAGGAAGTCTGTATGATGGTCGGCCAGAAAAATCTAACAATTGATTATCATGATTATTTTTTTTCCTTAACATGCGGCACTTGGGCTTTCAGCCATTTGGCCCAATGACATATCATTGCAAGGCTGGGGAGCCTGTGGACTTTCCTTCCAACCCAGTCAGGAGCTTTGCTCCTTCCCATCCACAGAGGGTTTATCTCAGGAGCCGTTCGGGTTATTCAGTCAAAATCCTGGTCGATGACAATCCTTCAAATGTGCACGCCCATGCTAGAACCCTGTACACCTGATCGCCAGCGCAATGTGGTAACCATTACACCAGCGCGGCTCTAATTATCATGATATGGTACAGACAACAAAAGTTATATTTAAAAAAAGATAAAAATTAGACAACCTGGTAAATTCAACTCAAAAAGAAGACGGATACTGATGGAGAAATACGCTGATCTGACTGCATGCGATAATAATGAAGACTCAACTAATTCACGATACGGCAGACTATGGAAAATGGAAAGACATGATTACAAACAATTTCAGCATTGCAACTGCACATGAGAACGATGTCTCAGAACAGTAAAATCCAAAGGATCTCAAGTACACGCTTTCTGATTTTTATCGAAACATTGTAATCATAACTGTGCCACTTTGCAAATAAAAAAAAGTGACTAGTATGCATCACCTTTTCAATCTCTAGCGCACTCCTGGGTTTCTTCAGCTGAGGGTGAATATTTTTAGGTTTCAGGTTCAGGTCTTCCAGCTGGATCTTTGATGCACCTTCAAGGAAAGCATAACAATCAATTTTAGAAATGCCTGAATGACCAGGACACAACAGCTGACAGCTTGCATTAATGCCTACTTTCTGAATGGTATTTAGTTTGTTGTTTTTTTTATTAAATAAAGCATTTATCTACTTTAAAAAAATTTAGATGTTTTCTATGTAGCACCAAAGTTTTAGAGAAGATTCATAAGAAACAGGAAAATTTGCTTGTCTCTGTCAATAAATTTTAGTCTTTAATTTAAAATAGAGATAATTTTTATCCTGCAAACAGTCAATGCAATGTTATTAACATAATATTATTAGTCATTCACAAAGATAGTGTAGATTTTTCCAATCCAGAATTTTAAAAAGACATCGACAGAATTGTCAAAATAACAGGAAATACTCCTGGTCGGGCCGCATAACACAGAGATGTTTTTGATAATGACCTTGCTCTTCTCCCGCATAAAAGCAACCAGACGCAAGACAAAATTATAATAATGGATAAGAGGTAATAGCAACGCAGTCTAAAAATCCACTAAGAAAGACAAGAATTATCAGGATAAATGCAGCAATTCCTTTTCTGTGTTGGCTAAGTTTCCTTGTAACGTAATTCTGTCAACCCTGGTATATCAGAATGTTTATTATGTTTTGCTATATATTTCTTGACTGTGTATGCTGTATGTACTGTTCCTCACAACCATGTTTTTACACTAATTTTGAATTCATTATTGAGGTTGTTATAATGGATTAATTTTGTTGTTGGCCTGTGCTCCCAAAAGAACTCAAAGCCTCTGCCGGAAACGTCTTCATTGAAGAAGTCAAAGTATAACTATTACCTGAGATGACAGTTCATAACAATGAAGTAATCCTTTGTTAACTTAAATGTTGGAAATACATCTGTTGTTCTGGCTGTGTTTAAACTCGAATGGTAAAGTGCCCAATGTTGTCAAGGAGCTGTTCTGGAATTTCAATATCTTAAATATCTGTCAAAAATTTTATTTTGTTCATGCAGTCAAAGGCCTGGTTCTGATTTACAAACATGAAACTGCGTTATTTCTTACAGAGTGTGCAGGGCGTTAGTGTATCACCCTCCTTAGCTGAAGCTAAACTGAACATTGCCCACGGTGGTTTTCCATTCAAGTATTTCTGCATATCTGTCAATTTTCTAGGATTCTATTTTCTACCTACGCTACAAAATTCTGCTCTAACCATTTTGTTGACACTGGAATTAATGACAGTAACATCAGATGTTTCTGTTTACAGGTCATATCATTTTTTGGTATTTAATTCAGTTCTTACTTCTCTTTTTTTTCTTCCTCTGTCCCTGATGAAGGGCTTTTGGCCATATCATAAGCATTTTCTTTGCCCTTTGTCCTAGTATAGACACATTGCCTACTTGCATTAATTCCACCCTCTAATCATTTGACTACATTTGACCCCAAACTCCTTGCTGACTTATTTCACGAACTACTCTTGACGTCTTTATTCCTGAAGTAGTATGTATGATTCTTCCTATTCATTGTCTGTTGTAGTGAAATAGGTTGTTTTCTTGTTTTATGGTTAGATGAGAAATTCATAACATTATTTATTATTATCATTCAATCTATCTTCTGCTGTCATTAATGATGGTGGAAGGGTTGACATCGTAATCTTTTATTCTCACAGCGTTTTCAGTGAATACCTAGGCATATTTCTCTATAGATAAATACATCCATAAAGAAAAACTATGGATTTATAACCACTCTGCACATAAATGTAACAGTACACTTGTAATAAGCAAAAATTACTAAAAGTGTTGTGGAAAAAAATTTACACTTAATGTCCCTAATTTAACATGAAAGTTTTAAAGTGTTTGGTACCATCTTTTTTTTTTTTTTTTTACATATTTGTATGAAACAGACTTTACCGCTGTAGCTTCTGTCAAAAAGAAGAGACATCAACTCCACCTTGGTGCCTGTATGAGAATGAAATGTTTTCATTCTGTTTATGCTGAATATACAAAAACATTTTTGATTAAATAATGCTCAAAAAATTTATTTTAAACTGAATAAATTCATGGATGTAGTGGGAAGAAACAATTTACAGTTGCTTGCTAACACACTGATGATGTCCTGAGTTTCCATAAGCAGGCAGCAGTAACTTCTTTCCCCCACTGTGCCTAAGCACCAATTTCATTCAAAATAAATATTTTACTTCTCTATGCCTCAATTTTAGTTAGTCTATATCCTATCTGAGCGTCCAATTGACAGAGTGGTTAGAGCTGGTCTTTAATAGCATAGGTACAGAGTTTTAATCATGGTAGCATCACACTCAATTCTACCCAGTTGTAAATAGATACCTGATGCTACTCTTGGGATAGGGAAGGCAAAGACAGCAAGGAAGGGAGATGGTCACCCCCCCCCACCTTTCAAAGCTGCACCTAGTAAAGTGAAGTCTCTAACACTTCACTTCCCTACAGCCGTATCTGCTATGGGACTACCTTTTTATATTCTATCTGTAAGAATACTGGGCAGAGGGTAGTAAATTAGGAGTCTTCTGAAGGTCTCATGCTTTTAAATAGGACAAGAAAAACTGCCATGGATTAGGAAAGTATAAATTACTTTGAAATAAACATATGACCATGGTAAAAACCTAGCCTCAGAAATAAGCTCTGGAAGAAGAAGAGGGAGGGGGAAAATATTAGTGAAAATTTTGTACTTACTTCCATGGACAACAAGATCCACATTACTGGACGTGGACGGAAGACCTCGTACCACATTCTTATGTCTGAAAAACAGTTCAATATGTATCAGCTGCAGCAAATAAAAATATCGGTACTGCTCCTTTTTTCTTTCAGATCTTAATTTCATTGAGAATCATTATAGGATTTATTACTCAAGAGCTCCAATTAGGATTTACTGCACAAAAATATTACTCCATTTGAATAACAAGAATTAACAAAGGATTTAGAGCTTGAGAATTCCCATTAAACTGAGTAGTAAAGAATTGCCACAGGATTTTACTACTGAAGAATTATCACTTGAGAAATTATAAATGTTTCACTTAAAGCAAATCAAAGGAACACCTTATTTTCATTGAATAGAACATGTTCACAACTGAATTCACAGTACTATTTCTAACATTCTTAGCATACAAGGCTATTCAAATGACATTGTCACAACTGTCTTGTTTCTTTTTTTTTTCTTTCATTATTGCAGAGCTAACAGTTTTCTTTACCACATTCACTCATAGATCACAACTAACCAAACAAAAGCCTGACTAATAAACTTATGTTAGAAGCAAACCTGATTTGTTCATTTCTCAAATGCAAATCAAGCAGATGTGAGAAAACCAAGATGCTACTAAAATATTATTCACATCTTTTAGGAAGGATGTTGATAGTAAATAAAAGGTAACAACTGAACACATATAACCTACAATTATAGATACTTACTTACTTACTTAGTCGCTCCTCTTCTGCCGTGAGGTGTAAATTATAGATACTATGCGTCTTAATTATAACTATCAGTGTTAGATCTGGATATTTTTATCCATTAATTGTTTTCTGTTAATGTTGTGGTATTGTGCCATAAATACTACATTACTTAATCATTACAAGCATTCACTACAAAAAAGACACAACAACAAAAAACAAGCACACAAACAAAGAAAGTCACAGTTGTTGCAAATTACCTACAAACTAGGTAATTTTGCCTTGACAAAATTTACAAAAATGTTAAGAAACCTACCCACCACAAAAATATTTATAGAAAGTGTGACCCCTGTATATGCACATTGGGATCCTCACTGGTGCTATGGAGTTTATGTACTGTGCTGAGATCCTCCTTGTGTGATCTAAGGGAGGAGATTGGCGCACTGATGGCTGTGTCTGTGTGCAATGAATATGGTCCTTCAAACCAAAGCTACAAACTAAAAATCAGCAAGAATTGCACAGTTTATCCCCGAAGCTAAAATGTAAGACTGATCAACAAAGAATATAAAATGTAAAACACTCTTATAAGCTATTTATTAAATAAATAGTAGGAATCAAGTTAAAAACCAGCTTTTAACAAAGAGGAAAATGGCACATGCAACAGTTTTCTTCCTCTTCTTCTTCATACACTCTCTGACGTCAACTCAAATATTTAGAAAAAAGCAATGGTCAGCTTGAGGCTATTTCTATCTCCATAGAGTTTTTCCAAGAATGGTTCTGGTGATGTCCATATGTGCTTTTTTTCTGTTGCTCATAAGTTGGGCATCTTTGAAGCAAATGTTCAGCAGTCATTTTATCAATGCCAGTTAGACTCATCGGTAGTTCCTATCTTTAACTTGTTGAATAGACTGTATCCCAGTCTGTTGTGGCCCATGCAGTCTGAAGATTATCACTTGTTCTCTTCTGCTGAATTGGTAATATGCATAATTTTGAGTGTCCTGGATGCTCTGTGTCCCATTTGTTTCTGTGTCTGTCCCTGTCAACAACTCAAAAGGGTTGTGATACAATGGATCCCATTTCACTGTAGCATCTCCAGCAATGAAGAGGCTGACAGATTGGTAAAGGAAGGGGAGAAAGCTACCTCAGCCTGATACAAGCATAACTTTCAAACAGGCAAAGAGTTTTATTAGCAACAGTTTTATATTACCTTTTCTTTCCATCAAGAGCAAAGATTGAATTGAGCAATTTTTCATGTGCTCCATCATCAATGTCCTCACCATCACCAATACAGTCCTCCTAAAGAAAACAATTATGTACATGAGGTGTAAATTATACAGGGGGTAATTGCTTTGCTTAATAGTACTTCACATTTACTTATTAAATGTGGTTTCAACCGATATAACCCTGATATGGCCAGTCACAGGAACACTGGAGAGAAGGAGTGGGTATTGTTATTAAATAGAATCGACCTCACTGCACTCCCAGTCTACCCCAGCAAATTTTGAAGAGTATGAATGCTAATTGTACCTGTAGCACGCTGGTTGTACATACGACGGATGCACCCTCTCTCACGTCCATTTCTGCTAGTCCCACATTTGATGCCAAACTCCAACAGTCTCAGCCTTGTTGATTCATCTATTGCAGTGTCATTATCCAGCAGGTGATCATTAATTGCCCTTAGTATCTCTCCCTTATCCATGTCCAGTGTCCCCACTATGGGTGCTCTTGAGGCCAGTCTGTCAGCTCTTTCATTGCCACGTATCCCTGCATGACCAGGACAGTAGATCCACACCAGTTCTTCAAGACTTGAGAATTCTATTGATGTTTTCCTTTCCTGCCGCAGCCATCTATTCTGAACTTTCCGAAGCATGGCTTGAGAGTCTGGCAATATAAATGCCCTGGTTGATGGAGTTTCAGACAGCCACCTCAGTGCTGCAGTAACAGCCTCTACCTCCATTCTCATGCTGGAGGTTGTTGTCATGTAGGCTCCACCCTCTTCAGCGACGACCCTGCCCTTTATTCTCACAGAGAAGCCCCATCCTGATTTATCACCACGCACTATAGACCCATCAGTGTACAAAATGGCGTCATCATCCTCAGCATGATCACTTATAAGCTGATTAATCTCTAGCTCTGCCTTTCCATTGCCCCAAGATCTGCACTCTCTGCCAAGGCTAATGATGACCCGCTGGTAGTTTAACCAGTTCTCCCCTGACTTTCTCCACTCTTCCCATTTGGATACATTTTCAACACTGGTCACATGACCAATCAGCCTGTGCCATCCATGACATGGAGTGGGTAGTAAATTATTAGATTAGAAATCTCACCCTCAGTTTAAAAGAAACACATACAAAACAAAGATGTTAACAAGGTACCTAAAACAAGATTTGGTCTTATGACATATCCCGCTCCAATGATGAATTTCATGTTCACTCAGACTTGATCATCATGAAATGAGAGGCACATAAACAAATACAAGCACAACAAATACTGAGAAGTTATGTTTACAGTCATCTCCACTTCCCTGGGAATCAAACAATGAGCTGAGGAATGCACTCTTACCTTTCACAAATGAATAAGAACTTCTAGTTATTTTTATTTTTAAACCCTCTTTGACTGCTGGAAGGAATAAGAACACTTTTCAACCACATGATATTGACCTCCTCTTACACGGCAAACCAACACTCTCCAGAGTGCCAGCTGTGTAACTACCCCTATTAAACTGTTGACCACCATCTCTTTGAGTGCCCAGCATCCGATGATGTCAGGAACATGCTCCTTCCTCCGAGGCTAGATAAGTGGAACACCTTGTACAGAGAAACAAAACTTACTTACTTAGTCGTTCCCCTTCTACCATGAGGTGTAGAGGTTTGGAAGAGAGAGCGCTAGACTATCCTATCAGCTGTCTTCCTCCTGGCCTGGTTCCATTCTAGTCTTCGGTCCTTCAAAGATTGTCTAATGTTGTCCTCCCTGCGGACTCTGGATCGTCCTGGGGGTCTGGATCCCTGGCTCTTTGTTTCCCATGCTTGTCGTGGTAGCTGATTTTCTCCCATTCTGCAGACACAGCCAAACCATCTTAGTTGGGACTGTTCTACTTGGGTCTGCAGGGGGTAGGATTTAAGGCCTTGACGGATCGTCTGGTTGCGGACCATGTCTCTTCTTGTTACTTCAACCACCTTCCTCAGATACCTCATTTCTGAGGTTTGGATCTGGCTTTTGTGGGTTGTAGTCATTGCCCATGACTCGCATCCATATGTCAAGACTGGGACATAGGTGGAGCGGTATACAGCCATCTTCGTTTTCTTACCAACCTCTCTTTTGCTGAGGAATCCTCGATTTATGGCCTGAAAAAGTCTCCCAGCTGCTGCTTTTCGAGTGGCCAACTCTTCTTTGATGCCTCTCTTTCGGTATTTAAAATGGTCGACCTGCTCCAGGACCTGTTCTCCCAGCTTAATCTGATGTCTTCTTTCTTCTCGTGATATCACCATGGATTTTGTTTTAGAGCTGCTTATGACCATCCCTCTCTTCTCCAGCTCTTCCTTCCAGACTTGCAGGTTGGACTGGAGGAGAAACAAAACAACTTGCAAAAACATGCAGATATCACTACATGGCATTGGGCCGAAGGGCGAGAGCGCAAGCGCCGCTGGATCAATAACAACAACATACACAGCAATCTGTTCAATGACTTACACCTTCATAGCATCCTATACAAAGACATACTCATACATGGCACTCTATTCAATGAATTAATCATTACATTAAGGAAGCCTACACCAAGCATGCAAATGATTTTTGCAGTGGTGGCTCCTGTAGCACTGGATTGTCACTAATGCGGAGGACAGTAGACAAGGCCCATCACATTGCCAAACTGGCTAGGCCTATCCATATTTATGTTACTGCTAGCCAGTTGAAATGAAGAGTAGTCGGACGTGTTCTTTGATGTCATCCCAGTAAGTAGCCAACAATATTAGGGTTAGGATTCCTAAACCTAACCCTTTTTACTGTGCCTCTGAATTCATTTTTGTAAGAACACTTGGCCCACTATTCTTCATTTCAAACTAGCCAGCCTTAACATAACACCAACCCAGTTTTGAACTTTGTAGGCCTAAAAATTAATAGCCTAACGCCCGACAAACACTGAGACTGTTTTAAAAATAAAAACAAACAATTAGGCTTCACCCTCAAGTGAAACACTGCGTTTTTTTGTTTTTTTTGGCCAACATGGTGGCCTCTAGTCTACTGAACCCTAGTGTCAAACTGACGCAGAGCCAAACATATGATGGGGGAACAAGATGTTAGGAAAAGACGCTGGCTTTAGATAGGACACACAGTGACAAATCCGACGGTTGAAAAGAGAACAGTAGGCCGTGTGTTCGATACGGTCTCAATAGGAGACACGGTAATAAGGGGTAGGCTATGCCTAAGACTCCTAAACTTAAAACTAGGCCTAACCATTAGCCTAATTGTAGCCTTAGTCCTAACTCTAACGACGTGGGCGACTTATTTGGATAGCATCGAAAAATACGACGTATTATTCTTAATTTCAAATAAACCGGATAATAGTATTACAAGGCAATCCCTGCTCTTGCATCCCAGAGTAAAAGAAACAGACTTAAAAACACATGGAGAAAATAGCCTACCTGGAGACAGGCATGAAAGAGTTAGGCTACAAAATACATTGAAACACCTTGAACGTGTGACATATCACAGGAACGCTTACAGTGTATGTGTTGAAAACATGCGCTCCAGAGGAAGCTAAATGTAATGATGATAATATGCATCAATCCATTGAGAAAATACAACGAACTAAAAACTTACCATGCTTTCATTTGGTTCAGCCATGTTTAGATAAATCCAAACATTCAAAACTTGCCTGGGGTGATACAAAACAAAATATATTTGTTCCCAAAAACTAAAATACAGAAGGTAAAACGGCACAATTAAACAAAGCAAACAACCAAATAAAATAATGTAAAGAATCAGTAAATATCCCAAGTAATGTAATACTTTACATGCCACTGAATTTTTAGCACATTCGCAATTTAAAATTGCAAAAAACCGTCATTAATTTAATTCTTTCGCACGAAACAATTCAAGGACTACAGGGCAGATTTTGATAAACTTTCGTAGGTCCTATTCAGATTTAGGAAAAAAAATATGTCGCCCAAATTCAGATTTGATCTAAATCGGATTTAATTTACAGACATTTTTGCGACAACGTACTAGGGATTTAATTTCGAGGTCGTATTTTATTATTATTATTTTTTCTTTAAAATGTAGGCTATACTTCTTCTTTTTTGATCCATAACCGCCAAGAAAATGTCAGATATCTCGGGAATTGAAAATTCCCAGTAATAAGAAACTTCTCAGACTACAGCTGGAACCACCAGGCCTTTACACCCCTCCACTTTAATATTATTCTTGTTCAGAGTTTCTTCTTGATTTTTTTGTTTGTTTTTTTTTTGTTTTTTGTTTATTTATTTTTTTAACGTATAAGCACAATTGTGATTGTCCCTACTTACAATGATTTGACAAATGTGATGCCACTTTCTCATATCGGCAGTTGTTCATATTATTTGGAATTGAAAACAATATATATCCTAATTATAACCCATCAGAGGTTGAACGGGATATTTTTTCTTCAATAATTTTTTAAAAAAAAGAAAGACTTAAGAACCTTACTGTGTAGGATGTCTTCAAGACAATAATATAGAACATTTCTTGTTAAAATGTAAGAGGTATGAACAAATGAGAATACCAATATTGGATTATTTGCAAGCATCCAGCTTACCTATAAATATAGAAGAGGTGTTAAGAATAGACAGACCTTGGGAACTGCATAATATAGTCAAACAATATTTAACACGAACAAAGGTTAATATATAGTGGCTGTGAATGTGAAGGTCTGATGCTGTTCTTACAATGCACATGACTTTTAACAGATGAAAGTCAATTAAATATCTGTTAAAGTCAGTTATATAACTGGAACCACCAGGCCTTTACACCCCTCCACTTTAATATTATTCTTGTTCAGAGTTTTTTCTTGATTTTGTTTGTTTTTTTAAATTTTTTTATATATTTATTTAACGTATAAGCACAATTGTGATTGTCCCTATTAACAATGATTTGACAAATGTGATGCCACTTTCTCATATCGGCAGTTGTTCATATTATTTGGAATTGAAAACAGTATATATCCTAATTATAACCCATCAGAGGTTGAACGGGATATTTTTCATCATTAATTTTTAAAAAAAAATCCATAACCGCCAAAGCAGTCAGTGTATACACTACTCTAGTAAGTCTTCTCCTCCTCCTGTTTTTTTTCCTCTTTTTTTGTCTCATTTTGGCGAGGCTCGTCCCGTTCAACCTAGTCGGTTATATTAGGGCGCATGTCCAAATACAAAAGACCTTTAGGTCTGGAGAATTGTGTCTATTGTTGAGTACTCTAGTAAGTCTCTTATTTTCTCATTTTATATATAGATATGTGCGAGCTGTTTGAAAGTCACATAATTTAATGCAACATGGCCATTTAACTGATTATTGCTGTTTGTGACTGAATTTTGAATATTCTTATATAACTAAGGATCATGTTTTACAATGCCAAAACATTTAATCGATTATGGACGGCATTATGGGTTAAATTATAAATATTGCCACAGTGTTATGTTTTGCAAGTGTACCCATTTCTTCAACATGAGCAGGAAACAGGCATTTTTAATCAGTGTGAAAATAAACGATTAGGTGAAGACAGCTTCACCCTAGTTTGGAAGGGATAGGTTGTTGGAAGTGTGTAGTTTCAAGTACGCAGGATTGCATGTGTCAGTGTTAAGGATAGATTTGGGATGCAGATAAAATAGTGTGGCATGTTACTACACGCTAGCACATTTCCATTTTTATGTGAGGAATTGTGTTTGCCTGTGGTCAAACTACGGTTTGCACGAAGCGTCCACCCGTGGTGAGCGACGGTCAACTAGTGACGTTTTGGTCACATGTCGTGGGGTTCAGTGTGTAAATTAATTGGGCTTCCGTCTTTGTGTTTGCGTCCGAGAGAGATGTAATTTTTCGAGGCTCCGGGATAATGGAGCGTGATTTATAAATATATCGTGTGGCATTGTGGATTTTCGGAGGCCGCCACGTTATGTACAAGATGGTTCATAAACTTATCTAGAAGTTCATACCCTAATTTACTACACGTAACTGTGAGATATGAGGCAACTAATATTTGGTTTGCACTGATTGCTTCTGCCGCATTACTTTGGTTTTCGTGGATTACCGAACCTTTAGTACAACGGCCAGAATTGAGTGGAGATGAGAGGATTGTATTATTATTATATTATTGCCACTTAAAGATGCCTAACGTTTGAACCTTATTGACGGACCAGAGATAATCTACTACGCTTATCCATTGCCATGTACTTTTGATGTTTGATGGACCATTGTGAAGTGACTTTGTTTATTTTTTTTTTTTTTTTTTTTTTTTCGTACGCCCGCTAATACTCGAGGCGAAATCTCAGGTTATTATTTTATGTCTAACCTGACATTGATTTTACATGAGTATCCCTTTATTTCTTGTACAGAGACAGGTGTCCCTCGCCATTCAGGCAAATACTCGCCGATTTCGGAGGTACCCATTGCAGCTGGGTCGGCTCAGGAGCCGCCAGTCCCTGGTCGACGACACTCTTTCAAATGTCCTCGCCAGGTCTCGAGTTAATCCAGTCCAAATCCCGGTCGACGAAAAATCCTCAAATGCCGTCGCCCGGGTTTGATCCTGTATCACCCGGTCGCCAGAGCGGTGTTGTAACCACTACGCTAGCGCGGCTCCCCAACTTTGTTTATTAAATGTCAACCATGTTTTTCCCGTGGACCTGTTCACCTACCGGCTTTGTTATGTGTACTGACAATATTTGTCCTGAATGAACACCTGCTATCATTCGTGTATCCATGCATGATCCTCTAATTTATCCCACCGTAACACCATATAATTTGGTGGCCAGTATGGTTTTGGATCGATACTTTCATCAGGACATAGTTTTCAAATTCACGTAAGCAAGTATACCTTCGTACTTTGCAAAAATACAGCTGACATTTAATCTGTATATACGACCGTCACTCCTGTTCAGCGTGTTATTGTGAACACACCGCTTCGTGAACTCAGTCATTATCAACGGGTCCAGTTGGATAACGAACTTTGCTACTGCGCATATCCAATGTTCCAGTTTCAATGTCCTATTGTTCGTTGTAACGTTCAAGATTACAATTTCAAGCCAACCAGTTTCCAAGTTTATTTCGTGTTCCAGTCTACATCACAACGTTTATAAGATTCTTTCACGTCCTGCCACGGCGATGTCAAGTTATTTTGTACCAAGTCAACACAACGTTTCAAGATCTACACAGTTCATGATGCCCATCTGATTGAGACCGTGTACTATTTACATTTTATCCGTGCTTCACTTGTATTGAGGGACAGCGTTTTCCAGTGTTGACACCTTTTTCCGGACTTGCATCTGATCGGATCACGATAAGATAAGTGCCTGTTAATACACTCTTGTATCTTTGCCGTGGTGTAAGCCTTTTTTATATCTGTATTATTCGTTTCTTGTTCTATGTCTTTGTACAAATCTGTTGTTATCGACACATGTCATTGTAAAATGACCGCTCAGCAGATATTTCTATAGGTTTTGCTTACATTTCTCAAGCAGGGAAATTTCCGGCCTGAGTTTTCTCACCGACGTTTAGTTCACTGCCTGTTTAGTGTGACCTAATTTGGTTAGGTGTGCTGCTCCGTCCTTTTAGTTGTCAGTTTTTGTAGTGTGTTGGTTTTGTTTTCTTCTCCTTAGTTGACAACCATTCTGTTCGTAATGCTAGTCTAACCTTCTATCACTTGTTTACATTTATATATATTGTTACAGGTCCTGTCCTGTTTTTTTGTTTTGTTTTAAGCAGTAAGTCTGTTCTATTTGTTATTTCTCCTTAGTTTCCCATTTGCATTCTTTTTCGTTTACTTGCTGCTGTTATTACATTGCCTTGGTCACTTGTAATTGTCTTTTTGTTTAGTTCCATCAATTCTGTTCTTGTACATTATAATAATTTTTTTTCTTCTCTCCTCTCTTTCTCTTTTCCCTCGTATCTTTACTACTGTTGGTCTTTCATACTATACTATTTTGTTATTCATTAGTAATATTAAGAATCTATTTGCATTGATAATATTGCAAAGCACAAAGCTAGTGAATTGGTATAGACGGACTAATCGAGATACATTTATTACATAATTTATAATATTGATAGTAAGATACTGAAGAAGTAAATAATGGAGTATCAGGAATTTATTACTATGGGCCAAGAATATGGTTATAAGGCGAAGGAATTAATGGACTTTGCCAAAGCGGAATTCAATGCCAAAGAAAATCAAGAAGCCCTAGAGAATAAGAGACAAAGAGATGCACGGTATGAAGAGCGAGAGCTCAGAAAAGCAGAGCTACTTGCAGAAGAGAATAAAAGGATTGCAGAACAGCAATTAGAAGAAAAAAAGTTGGAAAGACAATTTGAGGAGAAAAAGATTCAACAAGCTCCAGAAGCAACGAAACTTGCTCATGAAAAAGAATTAGAAGAGAAAAAGCTTGCACATGAAGAAAAAATGGCGACTTTACGTATTGAAGAACAAAAAGTCCAGCATCAGAGTAGACAAAATGACGACTCTGAACGTAGAGGTTCCTCTAGCAACCACAATAGCGGTTTTGTTAAATTTCGTTTGCCTGAGTTTAAGCCAGAAATAGACGATATTTCGTCCTTCCTACAACGCTATGAAAATGTTTGTGAAGAAAATAAGCTTGATAGATCTCATTGGTGTACAAGATTGATGGATTTCATGACTGGTGAATCCTTAACTGCCCTGTGCCAATTGAACGGGCCGAATAGACGCAATTAGGATGCTGCTAAAATATTATTATTAAAACTTCATCAGTTAGACGCTGAAGGTTATCGTATGAAGTTCAAACATATGATTCCTGAAACTGGTAAAGATTTTACACAGTTTGTAGCTGCAACTCGATTAACATTTAATAGATGGATACAACTTTCTGGCATTGAAGAGAATTATGAGGGCCTTAAGGACTTATTATTGCGAGACAAAATTTTGTCTTCTGTAAGCAGACCACTGCGAGAATATCTACAGGAAAGGAAGCCGTCGAGTTTGAGTTCAATGGAGGAATTATGTAGGCAATATTGTAATGCACATCCGGGAGTTTGTGTCAGTAACAACACTATTAAGGAAGCTTTACCTGTTGCCGCAGCAACAACTTGGAACCGCAACAATCATAGACAAAGATCCTACAGCTTTGATGGGAATTTCAAACCAAGCAAATTCAATAACCCACAATCATATAGAGGTAGACAACCATTTAGGAACCATTCACCCCAAAACAGAGGTAATTTCCAACAAAACTCAGGAGAAAGAAGGAATGATAATTTTGGTAACTATAATAAGAATTGGAATAACTGGGGACCCAATAACCAAAATTATTCACATCGTAATAGGTCACAAGACTATAGAAATCAAGGAAACAACAATAGGAACCAAAGAAATAATGACGGGAGTCAAAATAACTCTTTTTACAATCAGAGACATAGATCACGCTCTAGAAATAATGCAAATTCGAACTACCATGCCAACTCAGCAAATACTGCTGCTACACCTGAGAACGCGCAAGACAACAATGTTGTTAATCATTCAGCTTCATGTTGTTCGTTTGACTTTGATACTGCTTCACAGTGTCCAGATTGCCAAACTCTATTCCAGTCTAATGTGACTTCCTTGTTAAAATGTGGTCATCCGCTCCCAGCAGTTACTGCTTCATCAGCACATGATGGCACAGGAGTACTACAGCTTCATAAAGGTTTATTGAATGGCACTCAAGTTACAGTACTCCGTGATTCTGGTTGCACGACTGTCGGAGTGAGACAGTCATTAGTACATCCGTCTCATGCAACGGGTGACTTTGTTAAATGTGTAACTTTCGGCGGTACAGTGGAATTTTATCCCACAGCCGTGGTGGATATTCACTCACCATTTTTTACAGGCAAGGTTAAAGTGTGTTTGTTAAGGAACCCAATAGCGGATGTCACACTTGGCCGGATACACGGCAGCAATGATTGCTCACCCGAAGAAATTGTTCAATGGGAACGTCAAAATTTATCAACTGCTACTGCAGTTACTACGCGTGCCCAAGCCAAGGCACAAAAGGAAAATGATGATACCGGTCCTGGAACTCAGGACAATTTTCACGTTCACTCTGATATAGACAAACAATCCTTTATCAAACTTCAAAGAGAAGACAACTCTTTGAAGAAATTCTTTAGATTAGTCAAAGATAATTATTACGTTGATGATAGTTTGTCACCAAAACAGTGGTACACACTTAAAAATGATGTATTGGTTAGGAATTTTAAAGATTCATCTTTAATCAGACATCAGGTGATGGTTCCCCAAAAACTTCGTCTGTACATTCTACAACATGCACACGATTCGCACTGTGCTGGCCATATGGGCTACTCTAGGACGCGATCCAGAGTTTTGTCCTCTTTCTTTTGGCCGGGAATTTCCAGAGACACCTCCATATATTGTCGCTCTTGCGTTATTTGTCAAGAGGTAAAATCAAGAGGAGCCTATCATACGGCCCCGATTCAGGCGTGTGATATACCTGTACGCCCCTTTGAAAAAATGGCCGTAGATATTATCGGTCCTTTACCTGTTATGTCCGCTAGAGGACACAGGTATGTGCTCACATGTATCGACATGTGCACTCGATGGCCCGAGGCCATCCCTCTTAAGAACATCACCACTAATGACGTTGCTGATGCCCTTTTCTTGATTTTTTCTAGACTTGGTTTTCCTCGAAAACTTCTTTCAGATCGAGGTACCCAATTTGTATCTGACACTATGACTGCTGTTATGAAACGCCTCAATATCGACAGGTCTCTCAGTAGTGTTTACCATGCGATGAGCAATGGCATGGTGGAACGTCTTAACCGGACGTTAAAGCAGCTATTGGGCAAAGTTACAGTGAAATATCCTCAAGATTGGGACAGGGTTTTACCCGCCGTGCTGTTCGCATACCGTGAGGTAGCGAATGAACAGACCGGTTTCTCGCCTTTTGAGCTTGTGTTTGGAGCTCAACCTCGAGGTCCCATGTCACTTATTAAGGACCTACTCATAGACTCAGAGATGACTCAGGACATCCAGTCATCATATGAATACGTCGTTAACCTCCGGCGTAACATTATAGATGCATGCCAAATGGCTACAGCTTCTTCCGAGGCTGCTAAAGCAAGATCACGCCAGTTCCAAAATTGCAATAGACGATTACGTCAACTATTACCTGGCGATGAAGCTTTTGTATTGCTTCCAAGGAAAGAAAATAGACTTTTAATTGCTTGGAATGGTCCATATAAAGTGTTGTCACGCATTTCTGATGTTGACTACATCTTAGAGATAAAAGGGAAAAGGAAGACCTTTCACATAAACATGCTTAAAGAATTCCACACTAGACCGGAACATCTTCAAGCCATCTTTCAAGCAGTTGATGACCACCCTAGACCTGGTACTCACTACTCTGCGCTATCAGTAATTCAGGAGGAAGAATCGGCTTTTCCTGATGTTCACATGAACTTACCTGTCTTTCCTCTCCAATCAACTGAGACATGGAAGGATATTGCTATTTGTCCAGCTTTGTCTTCTGAACAACATTCCCAAGTCTCTAATCTTCTAGAATCCTTTCCAGACGTCCTCACAGACATCCCAGGGCGTACATCAGTCATTTCGCATGACATCACCCTTACAGATGATCGACCAATTCGTCTACGCCCCTATCCTGTCCCTATTCACTACAGCACCAGGTGGAAGAAGAATTAAAACAAATGCTTAATTTAGGAATTATAGAACCTTCCAATGCCCCTTACTCATCACCTATGGTCATCGTTCGTAAGAAAGACAAAAATATCAGATTGTGTGTAGATTACCGGAAGCTGAATAACATCACAGTCTTCGATGCTGAACCCTTACCCCTACTTGAAAATCTTTTGTCTCGTCTCGCCAAGTCTCGTTTCTTTACTAAAATTGACCTTACCAAGGGATACTGGCAAGTTCCCTTGACTGACAGAGCTAAACCACTCACTGCCTTTGCTATACAGCAGGGTCTTTATCAGTGGAACGAAATGCCTTTCGGACTTATGAACGCCCCGGCAACGTTTGTCCGGATGATGAGAAAAATTCTCTCTCATCGGTCCGATATAATCACATATATAGACGACATCTGTCTATTCAGTTCCACTTGGGAGGAGCACTTCTTAGGTTTACATTCTCCTCTGGACACTTTACGTCTCCATCACCTAACAGCCAAGCCCTCAAAGATCTTTATTGCTTTTGAGGAAATTTCATTCTTGGGACATAAGGTAGGTCACGGTTGTCTTCAGACCGTGCCACAGAATGTTTCCAAAATCCTAAAATTATCTGTGCCCACTACTAAGAAGCAAGTTCGTAGTCTTCTCGGCTTGATTCAGTATTATAGTAAATTTATACCAAACTTGTCTTCAATCACTGCAGACCTCTCTGCCTTGCTTAAAAAAGGCTTACCGAACCACGTGCACTGGACACCAGAGTGCCAGGCTGCGTTAAATTATGTTCAAAATATTTTTTCTGTACCACCTATTTTGAGGTTACCAGATACAAATCTGACTTATTATCTCCGCACAGATGCTAGTTCAAAAGGTATCGGCGCATCACTGATGCAAGAGTTCGAGGGAAGATTACATCCAACCCTCTACATATCCAGAAAGCTCAATGATGCAGAAAGAAAGTACCCAGTTATAGAAAGGGAGCTGCTTGCTGTTATCTGGGCGGTAGTCAAGCTGGAGCGATATTTGTTGGGCGCCCCTTTCATCATACAGTCGGACCAGAAATCCCTTTCCTCATTGAAGAAGGCGAATCACAAGAACCCAAAGCTAGCCCGGTTCGCCATCCTGCTTCAACCTTTTCAGTATGAAATCGAGGCAATACCAGGGTCTGCAAATGTGGTCGCAGATGCTTTATCGAGATGCCCACAGCTCGAACCTGAAAATTCATATTCATTTAGTTAATTGACTTTATATTATACATGTGTGAAGCCATGGTGTTTACCCACTAGTAGTCATTATGACAACGGGAGATGAGTACATGAACACTAAGTTGATTTCCAAATCATTCATATTAACATTTGTGATTTACATGACTTTGAGATAATCATTATTCACTTTAACTAGTGGTACATTGAACAGTGTTATACTACTTACAGACATGAACAATTTCCAACTAAAACATCATGTTATTATTCTGGAAGGCACATTCACATTAATTAAGATTGCTATATTAATACCGTACCAGAAATCTACTCCTAACACGGATAGTTTGGAGTATGATTGTATTATTGCAAATTTGTTTAGGACATTACTTGTCTTGCCAACGTACAAAGGTACTTAGAGCAGAATAATTAAGTAATGTAATAATTGTGTTAATTTGTTATCCTTGCGTTCTTGTACTTTTTTTTCCTCTCTTCTTTCTCTTTTTGTGAGATATTCATGTACTTTAGGTACATTAATTTCATATCGCATCGTTTCATATCTTATTTGATTCATATCATGCGTGAATTGCGTTTAAGCTTAATTTAGGATTTTTGACAGCATTGTTACTTGGAGATATAACCTTCTAAATTATTTTTAAAAAATTATAATTCATGCATTTTTGAATTTTTGATTTCGATTTTTTGTTTTATTTATTTTATATATCTCATACCATTTTCATATATGCATGCTATTTTTTTATATGGTTATTGTAAACTCACATTGATCATACATTTATGTATTTTTTTGTTGTTGTTGCATCATTGGAATATCGACTGTATATGACATTTACTTATGGACATATGACAGTTTATGACTGATGACAAATTCATCTAGCATGTTATTTAATGATAAGTTACATTATGCAGACTGACTGCGACTAAATTACTTTCGATATGGCTCAATATTTGTGATATAATCAATTTTGGCCGAGATTTCCGCATAGGAAATATTTGAATTGAAAAAACAAAAACAAATAAATTTGGTTTTTTACACCGCGAAGGGGGTGATATGTTAAGGATAGATTTGGGATGCAGATAAAATAGTGTGGCATGTTACTACACGCTAGCACATTTCCATTTTTATGTGAGGAATTGTGTTTGCCTGTGGTCAAACTACGGTATGCACGAAGCGTCCACCCGTGGTGAGCGATGCGTTCCACCGTGTTGAGCGACGGTCAACTAGTGACGTTTTGGTCACATGTCGTGGGGTTCAGTGTGTAAATTAATTGGGCTTCCGTCTTTGTGTTTGCGTCCGAGAGAGATGTAATTTTTCGAGGCTCCGGGATAATGGAGCGTGATTTATAAATATATCGTGTGGCATTGTGGATTTTCGGAGGCCGCCACGTTATGTACAAGATGGTTCATAAACTTATCTAGAAGTTCATACCCTAATTTA
This sequence comes from Oreohelix idahoensis, assembly GCA_024509875.1. Classification (NCBI taxonomy): domain Eukaryota; kingdom Metazoa; phylum Mollusca; class Gastropoda; order Stylommatophora; family Oreohelicidae; genus Oreohelix; species Oreohelix idahoensis. The sequence continues at coordinate 106,226 of JAMPIV010000324.1, read as the reverse complement.
CTACACGTAACTGTGAGATATGAGGCAACTAATATTTGGTTTGCACTGATTGCTTCTGCCGCATTACTTTGGTTTTCGTGGATTACCGAACCTTTAGTACAACGGCAGAATTGAGTGGAGATGAGAGGATTGTATTATTATTATATTATTGCCACTTAAAGATGCCTAACGTTTGAACCTTATTGACGGACCAGAGATAATCTACTACGCTTATCCATTGCCATGTACTTTTGATGTTTGATGGACCATTGTGAAGTGACTTTGTTTATTAAATGTCAACCATGTTTTTCCCGTGGACCTGTTCACCTACCGGCTTTGTTATGTGTACTGACAATATTTGTCCTGAATGAACACCTGCTATCATTCGTGTATCCATGCATGATCCTCTAATTTATCCCACCGTAACAGTCAGCAAAAGGAGAATGGAAGTAAAGGTGAAGCGCAGAAAAGATGTCGGGACGAAAGTTGTTGGAGCATTGAAAAGGTTTTAGAAGTGCTGGACTTTGCGAATGAGGGCTAAGAGAAGGTTGTATACTCTTGTGATGTCACAATTAGGTGGCGCCCACCATTTACTTTATTTAGTTCCATGTCTGATTTTGTCGAAGTTCATTCCACTGTCGCATTGATGTTTTGCCCTGCTCTCGCGTTTCCTTAATTTGTGGTTCCAGTGTGTGTTTATTTTGTGGCTCAATATAGTTGTGTTACTATTGCGGTCATAACACACTACAGTATTTTTGTTTCTATTCCAGAAAGTCTCACCATAAAGTGAATATTACCAAAATAGAAGCTGAGTGGAACAGGAGGCAGAGAGAAAAGGAAATTGCAAGAGGAAGAAGCTAAAACATCAAGTGGCTTTATGATGTCATTATTTGAACAGCAAGAAGCTGGTACTTCATCAGCATTAACTACATCAGATATGAGTGTTGACCAACCCCCCAGTATATCTGAAGGAGAATTAAGTGTCTTTCAAGAATCAGAAGTGTCTTTCAAGAGGCTAGAAGAAATTGGGTCAGGATGTGGATGCTGCACCAGTTAATAACTATCGATAACTATGAATTGGCAGTGCTGAACCACTTCATATACCTGGGGTCTACCATCAACGACAAACTCTCTCTGGACATAGAAATTGACCACCGCACTGGCAAAGCTGTAGCCACCTTTGCCCGCCTCACAAAGCGCGCCTGGGGACTCACTACGAAGACCAAAGGTGCGTTATATAACGCCTGTGTCACCAGCACTGTCACAGAGGTTATGATCATTAAATTGCCTATATCCTCTTCTTTTTCTTTCACCCGTATCCTCTATTTTTATTATCACTCTTTACCTTTTTCCTGTACTTTTCGCATCCATTCGTTTGCGAAAAATATTTTTTTCCCCCATTCTCACTTTCGCCAGTTTCGTTTCTCATTTAGAAACGCATTACATGGCTGATTAAACGAGTAACTTGTTACGTAACGTGTCAGTCCCTCACCAGACGATTTGGCGTGAGAATGCATTCGGTCAATCGCAGCAGATTGACGAAATAACTGTGAATATTTGGCTATTCTCAGACGTAGGGCCGACCTAGCGTCTGCATTCTCACCTGTCAAAACGTAGTTTCTCGGTGAGCGCTCAGGAAAAGTGCGATAACTGACATCTCCCCGGCGCAGTATTCAGACATTTGTCTGGTAGTTTGCATCTGACATGTAGTTTCCAAGGTAGATTCTCAGGGTCAGGTGATATGACACTCACGCTCCACGGCCATAGTTGGCGTAAGGTGCGAGAAAGCAAAGTGTCAGTTATGGTTCTCAGGATGAGTTTCTCGGGGAGGTGTGAAAAACTGCTTCTGCACTGGAGACGGGTTGTCTGAGATTCGCAACTGACATGCGCCCTCTCGGTCAGTAGGTGGCAGTTACGGCATGCGTTTAGGTGTTAAACGTAAGCGTTAAAGACGGAAAGGGGAGAGTACTTCGTTTTGCGAAATTAAACGTTTACCTCTTTGTCTGGTAATAGATATAACCAGAGTTTGAAACATGTTTCTTGGCATTCTCCAACTTGCAGTAGACAGAATCACTCGTGCTAGTGAATGAAGCTTGTATAGCGAAGTCATTAGTTTCTCGTCAAATTTTGCCGAGCTTCTAAATACCTATCTAGTGAATTATCCTAGTCGTTGTGAAACTGTAATTCTGTTTGGAGGTAAAATATCATATTAATTATCTAGTATTTTGTGAAGTGTTTAAAGTGTTAAATCGCTTATTTTATTTCACTAGTTAGATTTGGTGCAGAGCGCTTAATTTATATAGTCTGTATTATTTTATAGTGACGAGTTACAGTGGAAAACAGAAATTATATTTCTAGCTTGAACTCAGTCGGCTATGAAGGAATTTAATTTTACTGCTAAAATAATCAGACGAGAATAAATTTTTCTAACTAACTTATAATGCTAGATGCTTCATGAGTGGTGACGGAACACGTATGTATTCCTAATTCATGAGGATTGATGATTTTTAAATATAACTTATTTCACGGGAAAATTTAAATGATAAGACAAGCTACGCTTGCAGTTTAAATTATCAGTTATAGTATGTATAATTATTTGATATGTGTTCTTTCCATTTATATATAGGGAAACTGTGGTACCCAAAATTTGCCAGCATTTAGTACAAGAGACATACCTGTGAGAAACATAAACAGTTTTTATCTTTTAACCACGTGGGTTTTACAAGTTAACACCAGTCTGACAGTGCGTGTGTCTTCATAAATAGACAGAGTACAACTCTCACTAACGGGTTTTATTAAAGACTAACTGTTTTATACTGGGCCTTTGAGCCAGATCAGATTTTCTGCACAAACTCTATGTACAAATTTAGCCGTTGTGGCAAGTAACATATTAACGTCAGTAACATTCCGACGGAGTTTTGACAAGTGGTGGTGTGACCAGCTAAATTCCTATACTGAGAGAAGGTGCCGACCTGACATTCCTCATTCGTTTGAAATCTAAGATGTTGACACTGTGCTAGCTATAAACGCTCGTGCCTGGACAATTTTTTGTGACTTAAACAGACATCCAAAACAATAGTATTCCCAAGAGAACGGTCCCGGAAATAGAGAATTCAACCCGTCTTTTTGGACCTGGGGTTTTCTTGGCCAAGATTACCATTGAAGATTCTGTATGGGCAAGTCCTAAAAATATTGTTTTTTTTTGTTCCAGAAGTGGCTATCAAAGCTGTGAGTATGTACATGTGCACGTTTGCTCGGCTGAATGAATAGAGTGTATGCAGGACGGAGTGATTTCTTTATTGTTGTGGTTGGGCACCCATTTTTGCTGTCTTAACTTTCTGTATGCAAGTATTGCTAATCATATTTCCCTTAAAATAGAGCAGAGATACCACGTCTGTCCATACCTTAAAAAAGGGGAAAATATTAGACCTAATCATATGTATCTGTGACGTGTCGGGCTATCATCTTTCTCCTAACGGGACTGTGGGCTAAACATCGAGATAAGATCATACTGTGGGTCTATCATTTTTGTAGCATTTTATTGACTTTATGACTATTTGTATATGCTTTTGATGAAATTTCTATGTGTTGTGGTGAAATTTTAGATGATAATTAAAATTTCTCTTGAAATTAATCAGCGTGTTGGTCAGCTCGTTCTAGAATATTTATATAATCATTTGTTATAGTTTTCCCACGTCTGTACGTATAACTGTCGTCTTGTATGTGCGTGCACGTGAGTGGTTATATATATATATATATATATATATATATATATATATATATATATATATATATATATATATATATATATATATATATATATATATATATATATATATATATATATATATATATATATAAATCTTCTCTCTCTCACCTATCTTCTACGACAGCTTTCGAGGAGTCAGACAGTCTAAACACATATATATATATATATATATATATATATATATATATATATATATATATATATATATATATATATATATATATATATATATATATATATATATATAATATATATGTGTTTAGACTGTCTGACTCCTCGAAAGCTGTCGTAGAAGATAGGAGAGAGATAGAAGATTTCTCGATCTCAGAGACAGCCTCTAAATCACATTCTACCATCTCACTCGTGGAAACCTATTGCTATTACTACTTCTCACTGGGACTATCACTTATTCTAAGCTATTCAGAAGGGACCAACCCAAGTCTTAATTCCCCTATCAAAAAATCTACGACAGAATGGTGGCTCGTTTTTCCGGGAATTGAACTCTAGTCCTGAGCAAATACGAATATCAGCTCGTTTGCAGGATTAATTTTCTTTATTCTGATAGAGAGTAAGAGTGTGATGTCTTGTGAGTTTTGTATCTTTTAAAAAAAATAACTAGCCCCTGGACATATCGATCTGTTTTATGGGCGTGCTGACCACACGGCTAATAATTGTTTTTCCACAGCATTATTGAGCATTATACATTTGGTTTACAGGTTGATTTTGTCGGAATATATGTAATTACTGATTTTGTAATACTAAACGCTGGTAAAGTTTTGTGAGTGTATAACATTCACAGGGTTCTGAAGAAGTAGGTGTTTGAGCTAAGCTAAGGAGTGCGTTCAGACAATTACGTCCTGTAAATTGCCTCCCTTACCCTAACTGTCTTCAGGGGTGAACTTGATAGTGGATTTAAAAAATTAAGGGATTTTTTTTTCTCTTTAAATTTTTGCAATAATTATTTTGTTTTCCACTGTAGCAACTTATTTTTCAGTGATTAATCTTAACTACCATTTATTTGGCGTAGTCGTTTGCATTAGGTGCTTTATTGCCGATAATAGCAGCGATAGTTAGATACTTTATTTTTGGAGGAGGTATCCCAGGTTATAAGTATATCATCTTTTGTTTGGTATTTTCTCGTAAGTGGTAGGAACCAGTGTATCCTTTTCTTATCTCTTTCTCTATAAATCTCAGCCACTGACTTATTATGGCGGAGAGGGCAAAGCTTAGACAGCTCCTCAGGGACGAAGCGAGACAAGAGGGTTTGGACGGAGACGAAGCAAAAGCTTTTGTCAGGGACGAACTTGAGAGATATGACGCGGAGAAGAAAGAAGAAGAATTAAGGAGGAAAGAAGAAGCAGCGGAGAGGAAAGAAGCGGAAGATCGGCTATTAGAGCAGAGGAAGATGGATGAGGAAATGGAAATTCGCAGGGCGAACGAAAGAGAGAAGGAGAGACAGCATGAGGAAAGAGAGAAGGAAAGAGAGAGACAGCATGAGGAAAGAGAAAATGAGCAACGACGACAGCATGAGCTGGCGCTTAAGACTCTAGAGTTCCAAAGCCGCGGTGCTGCCTCTACCTCCAGCAATGGAGAGTCTTCTCCTCATTCTTCCTTAAATGATCCTTCTAACACTCAATCTCTTCAACTCAACGCTATGTCTTTCACTCTTGAGACTTTCCCTTGTCCTAATGAGAAGATTGACACATGGTTAAAAAAATTTGAGAAAATTGCAACGCTGTACGGTTTAGAGAGGTCGCGTTGGTGTATGAAACTTTCCCAGGCCCTTGAAGGTTCTGCTTATGATGTTTATTCTAAACTGGAAAGTGGCCAACAAGACAACTATGACTTGTTGAAGAAATCTTTGCTTGAGCGCTTTGAAATGAATGCGCGAAAGTTTCTGCAACTGTTTTGCAACAGCAGGAAGGAGAGCTCTGAAACTTTTCAGCAGTTTTCATCTTGTTTGAAGGAATATTTGACAAAGTGCCTTGAGCTATCACAGCTCCCCTCTACCTATGAAGGTCTGGAGGAATTTGTTTTAACAGAACAAATAAAGAACACTTTGTCTGCTGATACCCGGAGATTTCTGGCTGAGCAGGGTGCAGAAAAGCTTGAAGACATCTTAGAAAAGTCTGAGCGATATCACAATGCGCTGGCTGAACTACCGGCCACAAAACGTAAACCGACAGAAGAGCATTTTCGGAAAAATAATCTAGACCAATCTTCTCATATTCCTCATGTTTCTAACCAAAATAACCACAGAGAAACTGGACCTCAAAACCCCCCTCCTGAAAAATCCAAGTTCTACAAAAACAAGTACCCCAACCACAGTAAACAGTCTGATCAACCCGACCGCCCTTCATGGCAGCGTAGCTAGAAAGGACAAGGTGGCAAAGGGAGAACCCCTGAGCACGGGACTAATGATCAGAGTGAGCACACCGAGCCTAAACGCATCGGATGCTTACTAACAGTCTCGCAAGGCGGAATTATTGACAGTGATTCCAAACCTGTTGGGGATACACCCTCAACGCGAGGTACTGTTATTATGAACGGTTCTCAAACTTCTTGTTTATTTGACACGGGGCTTTCGTATGATTGCATTGTTACCAGAAACCTGGTTAAACCCGGCCAAGAGACAGGAGAGACCGTCCAACTTTGTAGAGTTCGTAAGAGTGATGCACCTACAGCGCTTCCCATTGCATTGGTGGAGATCCACTCTGATTTTGTCAGAGGTGTGATCAAAGCGGCTGTTATGGATGACCCCATCTACCCAGTCATACTTGGCGGGAGATACGTGTGTATTGGGAAACCGGAAGAGCCGATTGTGGCAGCAGTAACTACAACAGGGCAAACCATGAAGGAACGGGAGCCTGCGCCTAATTTGTTACCCATGGAACTTAAAGAAGCGCAACAAAAGGACCCTACTTTGGCACCCTGCTTTAGGAAACTGCCCATGGCTAAGGAACCCAGACAGCACGGGGACATTTTTTCTAAGGATGGCGTACTTTATCGCAGAACGGGCAAGCCTGACCAAGGTTACAACCAGCTCCTAGTACCGAAACAGTACAGAAGCCAAATCCTAGAAATGGGGCACTCTCTTCCCTTCAGCGGACATATGGGACAGAACGCCACAAACCAACGGATAACCACTCATTATTGGTGGCCAGGAGTAAATACTGATATTATCAGGTATGTCAAATCCTGTGCCCAGTGCCAACGTGTGCCACCCATCCAACGGACACCCCCAGTCTCTTTGGGTAAAATGCCAATAGTGGGAACACCATTCAAACGGGTTGTGATCGACATTTTAGGACCCTTAGAAAGGACTAAAAGAAGGAACAGGTTTATCCTGACCTTAGTCGATACATGCACTTTATGGGCAGAAGCTATCCCGCTAACATGCGCAGATGCCAAGCATGTCGCAGAAGCCCTCGTGTAGATTTTCACTCGGTTGGGATTCCCTCAACAAGTGTTGACGGATAACGGATCTCCATACCGAAACCTGTTGATGGAGGAGATCGTTAAGATCTTGAGGGACCAGCACATCTACACTAAGCCTTATACTCTGGCCAGAAGTGGGCTAGTAGAACGTGTTAACGGAAACCTCAACATGATGTTAAGTAAACTGGCACAAGTGAAACCTGAAGATTGGGATTGTTGCATTCCGGCAGCTTTATTTGGCTACAGAGAATCTCCTCATACTTCCACATGATTTCCGCCAGCTACGCTTTTATTCGGCAGACCCATTAAGGGCCCGCTTGAAGCCTTACTTTGGTCGCTGACAGACCAGAAGGCTGATGAGACAGTCGTCTCAGCAAGTAAATACGTATCGGATTTAAAGGATAGGTTGAAACTAGGATGGGACCTAGCAACGACCAACTTTAAGCGAGCACGCACAAAGCACGCTAACCGATACAGGAAAGTCGCGAAAGAGAGAGAACTGGAAGCAGGAGAGAAAGTTTTGGTGTTACTCCCTACCGGAAACAACCAACTGAAGATCGGATGGCAAAGGCCGTTTACCGTCCTGAAAAAGATTTCTAAGGCTAACTACCAGATCTCTATTCAAGGAAAGGAAAAGGTTTTCTACTTAAATCTGCTAAAGAAATTCGTGGAAAGACCAGTGCCGACCTCCGACCATCTCCTGACGATCGCCAAAACTGACGAAGATGACGATAGTGGCAGGGAAACTCCACTGCACACACACGAAATCGTTCAAAAATGTCAGAAGCGGCGACGCTCTTTCAAGCGCGCATGGGAGACATTCCAGAGAAAGGAAACTTTGGGAGGAGACGTGAGTAGGAATTGGAGAGAGATGGAGGGGGAGATGAGATGGAAGAGGACAGACACCCCGAAGCTACGGATATAGGAAATTTAATTCCATAACGTAGACATGGAGTGCTTCCATATCTTAAAGGGGGGACGTTCTGTCACAGAGGTTATGATCATTAAATTGCCTATATCCTCTTCTTTTTCTTTCATCCGTATCCTCTATTTTTATTATCACTATTTACCTTTTTCCTGTATTTTTCGCATCCATTCGTTTGCGAAAAATATTTTTTTTCCCCATTCTCACTTTCGCCAGTTTCGTTTCTCATTTAGAAACGCATTACATGGCTGATTAAACGAGTAACTTGTTACGTAACGTGTCAGTCCCTCACCAGACGATTTGGCGTGAGAATGCATTCGGTCAATCGCAGCAGATTGACGAAATAAGTGTGAATATTTGGCTATTCTTAGACGTAAGGTCGACTTAGCGTCTGCATTCTCACCTGTCAAAACGTAGTTTCTCGGTGAGCGCTCAGGAAAAGCGCGATAACTGACATCTCCCCGGCGCAGTATTCAGACATTTGTCTGGTAGTTTGCATCTGACATGTAGTTTCCAAGGTAGATTCTCAGGGTCAGGTGATATGACACTCACGCTCCACGGCCAGAGTTGGCGTAAGGTGCGAGAAAGCAAAGTGTCAGTTATGGTTCTCAGGATGAGTTTCTCGGGGAGGTGTGAAAAACTGCTTCTGCACTGGAGACGGGTTGTCTGAGATTCGCAACTGACATGCGCCCTCTCGGTCAGTAGGTGGCAGTTACGGCATGCGTTTAGGTGTTAAACGTAAGCGTTAAAGACGGAAAGGGGAGAGTACTTCGTTTTGCGAAATTGAAAGTTTACCTCTTTGTCTGGTAATAGATATAACCAGAGTTTGAAACTTGTTTCTTGGCATTCTCAAAGTTGCAGTAGACAGAATCACTCGTGCTAGTGAATGAAGCTTGTATAGCGAAGTCATTAGTTTCTCGTCAAATTTTGCCGAGCTTCTAGATACCTATCTAGTGAATTACCCTAGTCGTTGTGAAACTGTAATTCTGTTTGGAGGTAAAATATCATATTAATTATTTAGTATTTTGTGAAGTGTTTAAAGTGTTAAATCGCTTATTTTATTTCACTAGTTAGATTTGGTGCAGAGCGCTTAATTTATATAGTCTGTATTATTTTATAGTGACGAGTTACAGTGGAAAACAGAAATTATATTTCTAGCTTGAACTCAGTCGGCTATTAAGGAATTTAATTTTACTGCTAAAATAATCAGACGAGAATAAATTTTTCTAACTAACTTATAATGCTAGATGCTTCATGAGTGGTGACGGAACACGTATGTATTCCTAATTCATGAGATTGATGATTTTTAAATATAACTTATTTCACGGGAAAATTTAAATGATAAGACAAGCTACGCTTGCAGTTTAAATTATCAGTTATAGTATGTATAATTATTTGATATGTGTTCTTTCCATTTATATATAGGGAAACTGTGGTACCCAAAATTTGCCAGCATTTAGTACAAGAGACATACCTGTGAGAAACATAAACAGTTTTTATCTTTTAACCACGTGGGTTTTACAAGTTAACACCAGTCTGACAGTGCGTGTGTCTTCATAAATAGACAGAGTACAACTCTCACTAACGGGTTTTATTAAAGACTAACTGTTTTATACTGGGCCTTTGAGCCAGATCAGATTTTCTGCACAAACTCTATGTACAAATTTAGCCGTTGTGGCAAGTAACATATTAACGTCAGTAACATTCCGACGGAGTTTTGACAAGTGGTGGTGTGACCAACTAAATTCCTATACTGAGAGAAGGTGCCGACCTGACATTCCTCATTCGTTTGAAATCTAAGATGTTGACACTGTGCTAGCTATAAACGCTCGTGCCTGGACAATTTTTTGTGACTTAAACAGACATCCAAAACAATAGTATTCCCAAGAGAACGGTTCCGGAAGTAGAGAATTCAACCCGTCTTTTTGGACCTGGGGTTTTCTTGGCCAAGATTACCATTGAAGATTCTGTATGGGCAAGTCCTAAAAATATTGTTTTTTTTGGTTCCAGAAGTGGCTATCAAAGCTGTGAGTATGTACATGTGCACGTGTGCTCGGCTGAATGAATAGAGTGTATGCAGGACGGAGTGATTTCTTTATTGTTGTGGTTGGGCACCCATTTTTGCTGTCTTAACTTTCTGTATGCAAGTATTGCTAATCATATTTCCCTTAAAATAGAGCAGAGATACCACGTCTGTCCATACCTTAAAAGGGGGGGAAAATATTAGACCTAATCTTATGTATCTGTGACGTGTCGGGCTATCATCTTTCTCCTAATGGGACTGTGGGCTAAACATCGAGATAAGATCATACTGTGGGTCTATCATTTTTGTAGCATTTTTATTGACTTTATGACTATTTGTATATGCTTTGATGTAATTTCTATGTGTTGTGAAGAAATTTTAGATGATAATTAAAATTTCTCTTGAAATTAATCAGCGTGTTGGTCAGCTCGTTCTAGAATATTTATATAATCATTTGTTATAGTTTTCCCACGTCTGTACGTATAACTGTCGTCTTGTATGTGCGTGCACGTGAGTGGTTAGATATATATATATATATATATATATATATATATATATATATATATATATATATATATATATATATATATATATATATATATATATGTGTGTGTGTTTAGACTGTCTGACTCCTCGAAATCTGTCGTAGAAGATAGGAGAGAGATAGAAGATTTCTCGATCTCAGAGACAGCCTCTAAATCACATTCTACCATCTCACTCGTGGAAACCTATTGCTATTACTACTTCTCACTGGGACTATCACTTATTCTAAGCTATTCAGAAGGGACCAACCCAAGTCTTAATTCCCCTATCAAAAAATCTACGACAAGCACACTTCTATGTGGCAGCAAGACATGGACAACCTATGCTAAGCAAGAAAGAAGTCTCAATACCTTCCATCTACAGTGTTTATGCCACATCATCGGTATTTCGTGGAAGGACAAAGTGACAAATGTCGAGATGTTGTCACGTGCTGGCCTTCAAAGCTGTGTACACTGCTTAGACAGCACTGACTACGCTCGCTTGGCCATATCCACCGCATGGAATATGGTCGCATCCTGAAAGAAAGCTTCTACGGACAACTGGCAGATGGCAAAAGATCAGTTGGGCGACCGCAGCTGAGGTTCAAAGATGTGTGCAAGAGATACATTAGGGCACTGGACATAAATCCAGCAACCTGAAAAGTTGAAGCTGCCGTTCGCACCAACTGGCGATGATCTCTAAGGCGCCACCTCAGATTGGGCGAAGAGAAGCTCTCACAGCAAGCAGAAGAGAGGAGAAAACTTCGAAAGGAACTCCAGGAAAATAAGCAGCTGAGGGTTGTCTCTTCGCATTCCCATGGTCAATCATTAAAATGAATGAAAATTCAATTTTGTTCGATCATCCCTAATATTTAATATAACCATAAAAACAAAATGTCCCGTTTCTCAAAGATCTGAATCGGAAGACCCAAAATGTCAATCAATGAATATCAACTACTGAAACTCTGCGCTCTATGGGAAACTATAATGATAGATGATTATGTATCTAGCAGGGGGCGGACTGAACGGTCGAGATATCGGGCAGTGCCCCAGGGCCCAAAGTACTAGGGGAAAACCATTAATTTATGTCTGATGGATGGCTAGGAGCCAATGACCCTTATGCCCGGGGGCTCAGGGGCTTAGGTCCCTGATATCTAAAAACCTCAGCATGCAACATTGGTACATCTGTAATTTGGAAATCACAAAATGCGACATGTGAGTCATGCATCATATATCTAGAAGTGTCAGCATGTAACATACAACGCACATAATAATCTAACTATACCCCACAAAAATAGTGCTTCGTGGACAGAGGTCATTAGCATGATTCCTCTACATAACCCGGATATATACCCAGAGACGACCCACATTAATTATAGATACAATCACTGCTGCAGTTTTCCTACTAAATAGTATAGGCCAGATTACACAAGACAAAGACATTAGTACTGCGTCAAGTACGAGTAAATGATAGAAGAATGAGAATAATACAGGACAGAGGGTAGGTTTGTTATTTTATAAATGTTTTAACAAATAAAAAGGGGAAATCCGGGGCATGTAAACAGCAACTAAATAATATATAAAGGTATGTTTCAGGTACCCGTGAGAAAGTGCTTTTAGACAGCGGAACTCAACACCTGAAATATGTCTCTCTCAGTTTTCTCTGTCTGCGATAGCATTATTACCATCCAATGAGTCACATAAGACCTCATCAGCTTCTATCCTCAATAAAGGATGGCTCGTATTTGTCACGATGTGGCTTTATGTTAGAGTCTGTCTGATTACAGAGACAATACCCTAGTTATGACAAAGTCTGAGAAGATAGATTTAGATGAGAATGACAGTGAATGTGGAAGGATGAGACTTATAACTTCAAGTTTGAGAACCTAGATTGACTCTCCTTCGCCACTTGTGACTTATTTTCTAGCTACTGTCTCACCACCTCTGACTACCAGAAAGGAGATAAGGTTTCACTAAATTCCACAGACACCACTATACAGACAAAGCATATAAGTACAGTATAGTTAAAGATAAACTGATCCAGTGTACATTTTATAGTTTATTAACTATCAAACAACAAATAAATACCACAGCAAACAAAATAAAGAGCGAGTTCGCACAACCTGGAAAAAAGAACAAATCAAATGAAAGACACAATATAAAAATCTCCACACTCTCTTTCACATCTGCATGAAACAAAAACACTAAGGATAAAGTAATATACTTGGTGGGGGTCTCTAGGTAAGAGCCACCGCTCCTGACTACACTATTGTTACTAACTAACACACTGTCCCGCTGAAGATGTATAAACTAAATGTCTTCACTGTTTCAGGGCGCTCTAGGCGATCCTGCACAACTAATTAATACACTACAAGAAATGCTACGTTAAGTGATTTTCCAGCACGACCCCAGAGGCTGTCCTCTAAGTACTTCTATCTAACCCTACTGTTCCTCGATAACTTCTCTCTCTCTCTCTGTCTCGGTTCAGTGCCTCTCTGACGCTACCGTCTTCGTCTGAGGCTCTGATGAGTTTCTTCTTCGTCACGCACCTCCTCTCGTTAGCATTTAGAAAGGTATGTTTTCCCTCTCTCCTTTCCCGAATACTGATGAAGAGATCCATAGTAAATACAGCTATATGTTGTTGCCTAAGGCTGTAGATGTTATCACTGCTGATGACACTCAATTCTTCAAACTGCCGAGTTAACCCGCTTCGGGTTTAGGCCTACTGCATTATTATGGTAGTATGTAAATACACCAGGCAACGTAGCCTGTTATGGTGAGGGCCTTTACGAGCTAAGAGCTCCTTATTGAGACCAGTTCCCGCTGAGGTATGTTTCCTCACTGCAAGAGAACTTCTCCTTTCCTTTCAGTGTTGCCGACGTAACTGGGCGCCCGGTACAAGACTGTACCCAGTTTTATTCAAATTACGGCGATGTCTCATGCCTCCTTCTCCTGAGAAGGCAAAGTCCGTGGTAGGCTTATCTATAACCTCCACGCCGTGACTGCCAACGATACAGAATTTCTCGAACTGAGCAGACTGCAAAATGGCGCTTCTTCGCGGCACAAAATTCTTGGACTAGTGAGCGATAAATACTTTTGACGCTCACTATTTATATTATGAATTAGTTTATGCAATTTCAGACGCGGTGAGTCATCACGTCAGGCATTATCTATCAGGAACCGCCTTTAACCAACATTTGACCTCCTATCATGCCTGCACATAAATTTAATCTAAACCACCCAATCATATCATAAGCTAACCTATGACACAGTGTTTGACCGAGCAAAACCGCAAAATTATTTCTGCTCACGCGCCGAACTAATACGTAATATTCTGTAACCCCCTGACCTTCTATCTACCAGAATAATTTTACTGGTTCTGCGTTAATCTTCTTGTAGCTGTCAAAAATGTCTTCCAGGTGTCAAACATTTCTTTAAATATTCCTTATAGCTGCCACATATTTTTGTCGAGTATTTCTTCCATTTTCACATATTTCTCACTGCCATATAGAAGTAAGCTGGTGATACAGGCATTATATATCATAGCTTTGGTCGTCGTTGTGAGTTTGACGTTTCCCCAAACACGTGATGTGAGGCCGGCAAAGCTGGGTTGGCCATGTCCTCAGAAGAGACCCCGATGCCATCACAGGAACAGCTGTGCTTTGGGCCCCTGAGGGAAAACGAAAGAGAGGCCGACCAAAAACAACCTGGCGGAGGACTGTGGAGGCTGGGATGCAGGGAGTGAGCCGGAGTTGAGGCACTGTGCGAGGGATGGCCGCCGACCGAGCAAAGTGGAATCAATTTGTTGTTGCCCTACAAGACGCCACTAGGCGTGATGGCCACTGACTGCTTTGACGGTCGGCGGCTAAGGATCAAAGAAGAAGAAGTAGTAAAATATGTTGTATGACTAAGAAACAACACAAAAAACCACACCCACCAGCTACACCACACGAGTCGGCACCCTCGCCAGCCAAAGTCAATACCACCCCCACCGACCAGCTACAACACACAACAATTAAAATACCTACCTACACACCCGCCATTATTGAACTAATATATTTTCCTATATAAAAAGTCAGCGCATCCTCCTGAATCGATCGGTATATTTTCCTATATAAAAGTCAGCGCATCCTCCTGAAATGCTAACCGTAACCGCCATGACATACTACTGCCTTGTCCACATTGTTTATGTTCGCGCCCTGGTACACGTGAGGAGCCACCTCTTAGGCTTTCATGTCAGATGTTACTGTTATAGGTGGGTCGGGTTCTATTTTGATTTTAGGATTGGGGAGCACTGTGTGTCGGTTCTGACTGCTATTTATACGAGAATCCTGTGTTAGCTCGAGGGTACAGATCCGTTGGCTTGCGTTTTTTGGCCTTACGTTTCAGCTATAGCAACCTGATATCTCTCTGCAAATGCCAGGATTTGATCGAGTTGTGCTGCACCCTGCTTTGCGAGGAACCTACGCATTTCTGGAGCTACTGTTGCTTTAATTTGAACTACTAAACAGAGTTCGAAAAATCCTTCATTCGATTTTGGGAGTCCTGCAAGCTCCGGCTATTTTGTTAGATAAGTTTCAAACCTGGCAAAAAATTGGAGGTATGTCTCTCCTCTCTACTGTTTTTAGCGGCATTGTATGATTCTTGACTGAAGTGAAATGGCAGGCTTGAAGGCGCAGTTTGCCTGCAACAAGTTTTGTTTCAAGCTTTTTTCGGGGTCGTACAAGAGATGAGAATCCACTTCTAGCATTATGTTTTTCATTGTTCTAGCTGTACATTATTCTGAGGGTCATCAATGGGTATTTTCTATAGGGAAGTTGAGGGATGTTCTTTTAGTAATTTACACCAACATAATTTTCTTCTACTTCAGAATACTTATTCGAGTGTGCTTGGTCTATGGCCATGCTTTGTAATGTGTCTCGATTCTTGTTTGTGCTTTTGATCTTGGCCTCCGCGTTCTCTTCCAAGTTATTTTTTATCGGTTTTCTTTCGCCATCCTTCTGGGGACAACGGCATACAAGTTATGGTGATAGTTTTGGGTCTCTGTGTTTTATTCTTGGCGTTTTAAATGATCTCTTTACAGATTCTTCTTATCCCTTTATGTCTTGTTCATTTGTGAGTAGTCAGATCTTTGATCGTTGCATTGGGACCTAAGACGCGTCAACAGTGAGAAATGCAGTTAGCGACCCATAGCTAGACTGCTTGCGTCAGGGTCAGCGAACCAGAGCTGACCAAGACCCTACTCCACCTCCAAGTGATGGTCCTGGAAACAGGCTGCAACACTGCAGTCTGGCTGAGCGAGTAGGGATCGAAGAGGGAAGGCTAACCCGGTCCCAAAAATGCCGTGCTGAAGTCGGATGTGTCGGCCGAAAGGCGCAAATATCGCAGCTTCGCTGTAAACGGACACAACGCAACCAACGTCCTTTTCAGGACGAACGAAGAAGAAGAAGATCGTTACATTTTTCTGTGACCTCTTTCAACTTTCTCCTGTGCCCTGCTTTCCTTTTTTCTCACACGCTCATCGCATTGTTCCGCTCTCCTCGACAAAGGTTTTCTCATCATATTGTGTCACTCCCAAAAAGTACTTGATCGTTTGACCTCTTTTTGAAGCAACATTGACTTCTATTTGGTGTTGCAAGTTGATATTAGTGCACCTACAATAGTAGTTGTCGCTGGGGAATGGCCTGTGGAATTTTATCAAGAAGGTCTCCAGAAATAGGCTCGTAAAGACAGAAAGAGACCTGTTCGAGATAAGGACAAGAAGAAGAGAATGCGAATGCTTTCCACTAGATAGTGTTTTTTTAGTAAATTATGGAAAGTGTTTTATTTCCCCACGATCTTAGCTTGTCCTCAGATCCAGTAAAGAAAGAAAAAGCCCACAATCTCATCTAAGTGTAGACTTTTACCTATGTGTAACTATTTAACACCGACAGCACGAGTGATATATTAACGAACTAGATAGATAATGATCAAACGGTTATTGGGTTTATTAATTAAATATTTACACATATAGGGTTAGTAGAGAATAAAAAAATGATGATGGTGACAGACAATTCATACACAGATGAGATATAAATAATGTAGTTAGTTAAATATGAGAATGAAACGAGTGAAGAGTAAAGTAATGATGTGATATATTGAGTGTTACAACACTGATGTCCAATCTACACTGTCTTTGTGTCTCTTAATGCTCCTCTACTGTATGATGATACACAGGTATGTATAGACTGTCCAATTTAGGTGGATGGTATGTTGTGTGGGTTATCTCCAAGACGAGGACGTACTGATGAAAATTGATGTTGTAATGAGAACTTTGACGATGTACAGTCCTTCAATGTTTGGCAATATCTCTGTAGCGTTGACAAACCGTTGACAGTTGCCTTAGGAAAATGTCTGCTGTCTAATCTCAGAAAGGTACTGGCTAGACTGGAGATCTTCACGAAATGATCTTGGTATGTAGACTCGTCTACTGGAGTATGTACTCTTGATTCATAAAATATGCTTTGGAGTGAGTTGAACTTGATATCTGTATATGCGACTCAACTTGTAAATATGAAATCTTGATTCATAAAGTATGCTTTGAAGAGAGTTGAACTTGATATAATTATGAGAATCCGCTTGGGAGTATGTACTCTTGACTCAGGGAATACGTTACTGAGTGCGTTGAACTTGATGTAAATATGAGAATCAACTTGTGCGTGTTTTAGCTTGACTCAGGCGGTAAGCTGTTGAGTGAGGTGAAACATGAGAATCAACATCTGAGCACTTGATAAGCAGTGAATAAAAGTACTTTCTGCTGGCACCACCAATAAGTATGGTAAAGAATAGAAACGAAACGCTCTTCTGAGTATTGCGTTTTCCAACCCATGGTTATGGGTCCCTATCTTCCCATTCCACCATCCCATTTAACTGAGAATTTACTCTCGATGAGAATTAAATTTAATCCCTCGGGATGAAAATTTCTTTATATTTAAATTGAATAGCTTTTATAGTTACTTTACATTTAAACGAAAAGGTTAATAGTACAGAAAGAATATGTTTACATTTACATTTCTGATTGAAAAGTGTTTACAATATAAATTGAATATGTTTTCATTTTTGTTTACACTGATTTGAAAAGTTTGAAACTTCCATTAATTTTAAAATGAATATTTTCTCATTGACATTTACACTGGTTTGAAACGGTAAGTATTATACTTAGAATGTACATCATTTCTGTCATCTTTTCCTCCCTGCTCTATATGGAACTTGGAACTACTTTATGCTTTTAGTTCTCTTTACAAAATTAGCAATAAAGCAATCACCAGCCCGAGCATTCTATGCACTGAGGTTGACAGCCTCAATTGACTGGGACATTCACTAGCGATTTTCACATATTAAAATTCACATGGCAATATATATGTATATATGTTAGTTCACATGTTAGTAATATAAAATGTAAAATCACAGCTTACGTCAGTCCTGGCTCACATACTTTTTGCTCAGATGAATCGACCTCTTACACGCGTCTAGGGTGTCGTTAATTTAATAAGTTCCCTCTCCGACTTTGTATTTTTCCTTCAGTTTCCTCAGACAGCGGCTTTCCTTATTAAAATGATAGAGATTTCCTGGGCTGTTTTTTTAAGTCCTGATAAATACTTAAATAAAAGGTGTCCGGTCTGATAAAATGGAATTCTGAATTCGAGGCTTCGCTCTGGCAAGGTCTTATGTCTTGGCAAGCGATCTTCACAGTTGTTTTGACTGACTGAAGCATCAGGTTATATTCACTGCCTTCCCACGCATTCGTTGTTATGAAGCTCAAATGATCAGAAAATCTGATTAGAATATTTGGCATGACTCAGCTAATGTAAAATTTCAAACATTACTTTTCTGAAAATGGACTGTAAATATCCGATTGCCCTGGGTACCAACTCACGAACATATCGGTAACCTCATACGACAATGTGGGTAAGATGTAACAAATCATTACTTTCGCTTTCCTGCAAATTTTTAGTATTTTCATCCACCAGGAGTGTAAGATAAACAGACAAGACACAATACACTGAAAGTAGCGAAAGAATGTGGATACAAAATATCTGCTACTTAGCAGAGAAAGAAAGAAAGTGCGACAAATAGAAAGCGCGCAATAACATCAGTACCGCAAATGTTACTGAGTACTGCCGTAGTGAAACAGAGATCGAGGTGGCCGCCCCATTCTGTCACAAGAAGTCATTCAACAAACACTGATAAGAAACCAATGAAAGAAAAATGAACTCGACCAAACAGCAATGAGGATACTAATAATAGAAAATACTTATAATTTACTAATAAAAGATCTGTCAACCAACATTAATAATATCGTAACTGTAAAAGATGCTAGTCAGTATCTATCTTTGTTAAATTATGATTGAAAGAGGAAGTCAGCTAAGAACGATTAGGTAGCAAATATGCAAGAGCTCAATCAACTAACCAGAAGAATTGTCACAGATTGTCTCTGACTCCTTCAGTCAATCAATACCATTTAGCTCTTCAAGGAGCATAGGTTTCCAACATACACATACCTAGTCTTCTTGTCATATGTTATCAGCTTAAGCTCTTTCCACGTATTCCTCGTCATTTTCATTGTTGTCTTCAGTTCTCTTCTTCTTGTGTTTTTGGTCTGCCACTTCTTCTTTTACCCTGGTGGATAGCAAAGCAAGATCTGCGTGAGAACGTTATCAGCAGGTTTCCTCAGTGTGTGTCATATCCATCACTAGGGTCTTCTCATATCTTGTTCCACTTACACTTGTGTGGTTCTTGTCGTCAGTTCCACTTTAGTGATCTTGTCGTATCACTTCAATTCTTTTACACAAGCAACCTATTCATGAAGGTCTGTAGCTTTTTAGTTGTTTGAGAGGTTTTGTAAAAACGGTAAAATATTCAATTTTAACTGATCCAAATCATTGGCATTTAATCTACTTATTAATGTTGGTTAACCACTTTTTTTCTTTTCACAGGTATCTTGAAAAGCATTCCAGCTTTTATCTGTTGTGTGTGGATGTTTACATATATACGCTTCTAATTGGAAACAGGACTTACATAAATGGGTGTTTGCGTAGAACAGAAGGATTGCAATGGTAAAGCAAGGTCCATAATGTAGAACTGATGACAAGAACCAGATGTGACGTATAATGGAAATATAGCCTACTGTATCCGACAGCCTTTCGTGACCTCGGCGTAGTTTTATAATTCGCTAGCAAGCCATGCATTAACACCCTGCGTTTACTCATACTTAATCCACGCCTCTTTTTCTTGAGATGTAAACAAACAGACATATTACCAACTTCCGCGACCTGCAAGCATAACAGGCAGCGAGCTCTGATTTCTTTACCTAAGTATCTCTAGCGAGCGGATCAGTCAATCATCAAGATAGCAGATAGACGCACGTGGGATAAACAATTAACCCTTTGATCTTCAAATACAGGGGAATCTCTGACGCCGTTTAGCATTTCATCTCGAGACGCCAGCGATTTTGAAAGAAACCCCGTTATCAGGACGAGGGCCTTTTGATGTCGGTCAAGCAGCGCTCGACGAGTGAAACGGTGGCGGGCTCAGAGGACTTTTCATCTGGTCCACAGTTTCTCAATTCTTATAGTTCGCACGTTAATTCGAAATTAACACCATTAGGGATCAGTTGTCGCTCAGAATTTTGGATAATCTAAACACGTTATTCTAGAACCATTGTGGGAGTGTGTTATTAGCATTTCGTGGGGATTGTTTCATTTCTGATTTGTGGTAATTGTCGTGAGAGGTTGAGATGTTATTAAAATATAAGATATCCTGGACAAAAAGTTGTATCAGGTGATACCAGGATAGGGCCAGATAAGAGTCTGGTCTTATATGTAATAACCCATTCTCTGAAAAGAGTAAGGGTGTATGGATATCAAAGGTAGGGTCAAGCTGTATAAGTTTCCAGGTAGGATGTTATTGTATTATCCTGGATCCCTATGGGCTCCCTCTCAAGATCCTCCCTTGATTATTATATTATTATTATTATTGTTGACTCTGCTAGGGGATGTTAACAAAATTATTTCCAACAAGAACATGCACTCAACTTTAATAAGTAAGTAATCTGTTGGTAAATATTTACAATTTATTTAGCCTATACCGTTTCTCTTTTCGATCTGGAACGTTTGAAATGAAATCAAATTTATTTACAACAATAAATCAATAAACATTGAAAATAATTAACAATATCAAAAGTCATTCAATTGTTGAAGGTTATCAACTGGATTAATTATCTCCTTTTAAAGAACATTGATATGATACTACTGAGTTTTGTCACTATTTCTTGACTGTGAAGCTAGTAATGGGTAAATTTATGTCCACACTTTTCATCATTCACTGTATGTTTATTTGCATCTTGTCTTTTACTATAGGGGTATAATCTGGATACGCTGATCAGTGGCTTTGTTTTGCCACTTATCTTGTGTTTAGAGATCTGTCACTCTCCTGCCATGGACGAACACGTATTTTGAATTTCTCCAGGCGGTGGAAGCTGGGTATCTTGCCCTGTTAACCACAAGGGCACTTGCACCACAGAGTCCAGCAGAGGTGGATGACTCTATAAAGTTTTTGTTTTGTAGTTGTCAGGATAGAACCTGAAACAAAAATAAACGTAACCCCTATATGGTCCATCACTATTCCATTATTACACAAGATGAGGACGATAGACAGTGTCAGATAATGTGCTAGCAAATGCACAGGACAATATATACCAGCACTACCCACATCCAGTTCACCGTGACTACACTTTCCTTTTAAAACCTTAGTTTGATCCATCTGTCCATGATCCGCCTCCATACAGTGATTTGGTCTAGTATAAAATACCAAGTAATACCTTGATCCATACATTAAAACAATTTCTGTCCTTCTTTCTTATATTCCAGGCATGTGTCCCATTTCCTCAAGAAATATTTCTTTAAAAGCTTTTCCAAACCTACAGACACAATTCTGCCATCATTCTCAAATTAATTTGAATGTACACAGGCGGGTAAGTCCTTCAGAAATTACACAATGGTTGCAGAAACACGTCTACACATATATGTATATATATATACACACACACACATATATATATATATATATATATATATATATATATATATATATATATATCTTTCTTACCCTCAGGCACCCACGAGGAATCAGTTGAACACCTACTGTTACAGTGCCCAAGACTAACTGACCTGCGACACCAGCTACTCCCATCGCCCCAACCATCCACAAAACACTCTACACATCACCACAACAACTGAGGAAGACTTGCACCTTTGTCAGAGAGGCAATGGGATGTCAAGAGCTACATGCTCACAGCTAAAGGGATTATATCATTATCATCATCATCATCACCCTCAGGCACAGTAGGTACGCTACGGGTCGTATTGTGGTGGATGAACGTGACTTTTATATAAGAAAATGTACCGATCGATGGTGGTGGATGAACGTGACTTGTATATAAGGAAATACTCCGCTCGGTTGTGGTGGTGGCACTGCCTTTTATATAGCAATATATTAGTTCGATAATGGCGGTAGTGTGTTGGTGTGTTGTTTATTTATACATGTTTACAACATGTGTTGTTTATTTTACAAACAGGTAGACAATATTTTACAACATATACATATTTATGCACACAATAGTTATACATACAAACGTATACAATATAGATAACAAAGGTTTGTTTAATAAATATATTTTATTTTCAATACTGTTTTGTTACACCAGTAACAAAAACATATGAGTAGGCTCACATATTGGAACAAGGAAAGAGGGAGGTCTGTACAATTTTTATATGGTAACAAAAATATATGAGTAGGAGCACAAATTGGAAGCCGGAAAGAGGGGGATGTGTGAACTTTTTATTGGTAAACAACAGTGTTTTGTTACAGTAATAACAAAAAACATTATATGAACTGGCGGACATATTGGAAGGCGGAGAGAGGGCGGTGTGTACAATTTGTTATTTATTGTGGTATTGTTTTGGTATGTGTGTTGTTATGTTTCTTTATACAATATATATATATTTACAACATAGATAACGAAGGTTCTTTAATAAATATTTTAAATAGCACAGTTTTTGTTACAGCTGCAGCCCAGAACAAATATAAACGACTAAGGGAAAGGCCTAGATGTTGAGGGGAGATGTCGTCACATTGTCGGCGTGTACCTGTCTTTTCATGTAAAAATAGGACAGAGAATTGCAGTGTTGGGGTGTAGGTGGTGTGTGCCAGGGTGCGCGTGTGTGGTATGGCTTTTGGTTTGTTTGGTGTTGTGTACAGAGATATTTTTTTAGATGTTGAGGGGGGATGTCGTCACATTGTCGGCGTGTACCTGTCTTTTGATGTAAAAATAGGACAGGGCATTTCTGTGTTGTTCGTATGTGTAGATGGCGGAGTTGTGTGTCTTGAAACCTACATTTTTCCTGCCCTGCGCCTGTTGCATGTTGAGGACCTCTAAAAACGTGTTTTTGTCCAGTGTGTTGTGATGTTTATTGAGGCCCTTAGTGGTAGTTTTGTCGTAATCTCCAAAACAGTGGTAAGTTTTGCTACAGAGGGAAATCATCCCACTGCCCTCGTATTCTAATTTAAAAAGGCCGGGTGTTCGTTTATCAAATAACTTTTGGTCGCGACATTTCTGACAAACGATTCGCGTTTTGCCCTCACTAGTTATAAATTCGGATCTATGTTCGGGACACACTTCAGCGGGAAACCATTGATCGTAGGCACTATAAAATTCTTGTCGCATAGCCGGTTTAACGGCGTCCGCTAGGTTATCTGTGCTAAGGGCCAAGTAAAGACTATCTGTATCAGTCTCGCATAACTGAAAGTCTGCTCTATCTACAAATCTATCTAGACAGTCGTAATAAAATTCTAACATTCTCAATTTAGCGTGCTGGTAGACGAAAAACCCTATCTGTGCGGGTAGGTCCCAACTAATTTTCTTCTTAACCATTTCTACCTCGAAAATGTCATCAGTCACTAAACTCATCTTTTTAAACCGGGGGCAGCTTATTAATTTAGAGGTCCCCTCCCCCGTAGTGTACGAGACCTCTACGTGTTTCGCCTTATTGGTCAGCGTCTTGCCATAAGCAGCGTTCCCTAACAATTTCATAATTTCACTAGTTATGGCGTAAACATCATCTATATCCCCATGTCGGTATCCCCAAACTGTTTAAAACAAGTCGTAGGTGTATACTCAATCACCTGGTATATACATGTGACCTCTAAGCCCTTGGCCAGGTACCAGCGAAGCAGAAGCGTTGCCAACATAATTTTTTCACCCACATAACTGCCAATCAACTTCCTTCTGGGGGTAGTCAGGAGTTTATTTTTTTCTGCGTATTCGCTCACGAAAGGACCAATATCATCTCTCTTGACGTCAACATTTTTGAAAATGGGCGTCATTTCCAAAAAAATGCTCCTTTAGGGAGTCGGGGACTAGAATGTCACACTCGACTAAGCCAAATAAGGTCTCGTCTATCACAGAGGCTAGAATCTGTTGTTCTGTTAACGGGTACCTAAATTTGGTATACGACGGTTTCAGGCTCGGGAAGTTGGCGCTCAGAAATCGACCGATTGATCGATCGGTTCGTTTGAGGCGCTGCCACTCGCATTCCCACATTTCTACCAAGTTGACATCGCAGTCAGTCTTCAAATAATCACCAATTTCCCGCGTCTTTTCGTACAACTCAGTCAAGGGTTTCTTATTGACTGGATTAATGTCTCTGCCGCTGGTTAGTGGGCAATTAGGATGCCCGTGGAAAAGGCAGCCATGAAACTGGTAGACTGTGCGAGACTCTTTGTCCTAGCCATCGACCCTAATACGCCTATGCCCGAAAGACATTTCACGGCCGTTGAACTGGGTTTTTAAAGACACATTATTTTGTTGCGATACCCAAGTCAACCAGTCGTGACACTGTACGGTGCATTTATTGACTTTGTGGTACCTGAAACCATCGTCCCTGTTTCTTCTAACGGGAAAATCAGTGGGCATTTTCTGCATTAGCGCCCACAAATAAAGAGCGTTGGCGTCAAAACCTTTAATGATATGCTCAACTTTGCCGCCTCTAATGTGTGTTTTGTCTTTTTCGTGAAACCTATGAGAGATTATTGATGGACCCCCAACTATATTTTGTCTCAGAGTGTTATGTAAACCTTGTTCGCGTTTCCAGCATAAAGAAAAAGATATATTTGACGGGAGGGTTTTGAAAAGGTACTTTAAGGTTACCCCGGGCACCGAAATGGCAATTTTAAACATATCTACACCTAGACCCGCGTAAAAACTAACTTATCGTTCTAAAGCCATTAAGAATGGGACCACGTCCTTGTTATTATACTACGTCAGAAAATCGCGCAGTGTGCCCATGCGGTTATCTACTCACACCCTCTGACATTCGGCGTACTCGCCACTGGAAATATTACAATTTTTTAGCGAGGAGAAAAAGGCCGAGTGAGGTGGTAGCACTGTTTTGTTTAATTTGTCTAAATAAGTGATGTACTCGTAGCGAAAAAAGCCTTTAGTTTCCGTCACTTTACAGGCTGCCAGGTATTTGCTATAACTGAAACCGGGGGCTAGGTGATTGATTATATCTAAAAATTTTAACTGGGGGGTAGCGATACACATATAGTTATTGTTTCTCTTTACTTAATATTTAAAGTCTCGGTCTAGAAAATACTTTATAAGGTAGGGTGTTATAACGTTGACGTCGTATTTCCCCGAGTTAAAACTTAAAACTGGCAGCTCTCGCAAATAACCATCGAGTCTCTCGATGTGGCCCTCCAAATCACCGAGTTGAGTATATACCTCATCAAAACGCTCACGTAAGATGGCGTAAGCACTCTCGGCGCTTCGGGTCAGATGCTCAAGCATCCTATTGACCAAGTCGTGGAAGTCGCCTGTTGTGATAAAACAGACAGGCTCTTCCAACCCGGGGATGTTGGAAGCAACCGAACAAGACAGAGGCACGTGTTTTGACATAAATGTAGTTACGTTCCCCCCAGTGGGTAAATCTTCGTTAGCGAAAAAACATTCATAATCAAATGTCGCGTGGTAGGGAAACACGAATTTTGTATCGACGTCTATACCCTGCGCGGCGATCAATTCCCAAAAGGTGTCCGGTGGGGTATAAACCCCACCTTTAAATATTTCTTCCCGCTTATCACCGGTACAAAGTATCTCGTGTTTCTCCATAAACCTAAAAAACTTCCATAATTTCCCGCATTAGGGACAAGAAAAAGGGTTTGCCGCCCTATCTATATCTACTATGTACATGAAATGGTTTTTATAAATTAAAAGGCGCAAAGTTTCTTTATAAATATCACTACCTCTGAGTTTGGGGGAAAGGGTTTGTGCGGCGTCAAATTCAAAAACGTCAATATTTATTTTAAAACATTTTTCTAAAGAGGGAATGTCAGTTAAACTCACGCCGGGAAAATCGATGAGGTACTCGACTCCCTGATGTACTTGCCACTGTTTCACGAACCGGCGCGTGGTTTTTTTAACATCCTTAGCGGGTGCACCGCTAAAAACCGCCAGACATCTAAAAAAGCAAAAGTTATCAGTGTAAGGTTTTGAGTTCGAGTCGTGTTGTAATGTGTTAATGTTTTTATTGTCGGTGATGTATGATGAGATATCTGCTAAACAACAGCCGATAGGATGTTCTTGGATGTGATAGACGTACAAGGATGTGGCAGGGATCGATTCGACATAATATTTTGTATTTGGTCTGTTTAATTGTGCGTTGTTAATAGTGTCGCTGTCGTGTAATTGTGAGACAAAAGAGTTGAAGTCTGTTATGTTATTAACAAGATGAGGGTTTTCCAAGACACACGCATTATTGTGAGATGCGTGGTAAAAGAGGAGCTCTTTGGTTTTTCTATGTAATAGAATGGAGTGGTGGCTGTAATTAATTTTGAATCATTTTGTTTGTTGGTTAAAAATTGGTCTGAGCAAGGAAACCCAGTCTATTCGTTGTGTGTTGTCTGGTCTGTGAAAAAAGGTGAAGGTTGACAAATATTTGTTGAGGTTGGTGTGTGTGTTGATGGCTGACCAGTTGCCTCAATAGATCTGTCTAACGTCAGACGGTATATCTCGTAAACTGTCTTTTTCAGAGGACAGGCGAAGTTTTTTTATTTGGGCCTTGGTGACTGGACCTTTCTGCGTTTGTTTGGGGCCTGGACTGCAGCTGATGATGATGCTGTCTGCTGCTGGTGTGGGTAGGGGTGAGACGAGGTGCCTACCGCTCCTGATGATAGTGTCTGTTGATAGTGGTGAGCCGGGGTGGGAGAATTATTCAAGAGTGTGTCTGCTGGTAATGGTGAGCCGAAGTGGGGCCAGGTGTTGCAGATGCTCGTGTGGGGCCATCTGTTGAAAATGTTGTTCACGGTGAGGATAATGATGATGAAGAGGTCGCTGGTGATGTTGCAGCTGATGATAGTGTTTCAACTGATGTGAAAGGCCTCATTGTGGAAGTTGTTGGTGATGAAAATGTTTTGGCGCCTGATTGTGATGCTGAAGAGGTAGGGGCAGAGGGGTGTTGTAGCTGTAGATGGTCCTGCAACCTATCAGCGCGCATAAAGATTTTTCCACAACTAGCATATGTAAGCAGATTCAGCGAGTGCACGGTGTTTATGTGGCGTTGTAAACCATCACGCCGTGTTAAGGTCTTCCCACACCGTGCACATATCAGACTGTTTTGTACCACTGATGTGGGTAGTGATTGTGTTGCTTGTTCCGTGTTTGAGACGATCCCGTGTTTATTCTCTGTGTGGCGTTTCAGGTTAGCCACTAAGGTGAAGACTTCACCACACAGAGAGCACGCGTGGTATTGACGCCCATGTACACTCTCATAATGACGAGTTAGATTGCGTGCCCGACTGAAAACGCGCTCACAGTCCGGGCACGCATATCGACGTCTCTCGGGTTGAGGTGAAGCCATCTGAGAAATAGAAAAAATAAAAAAATAGATTAAGACATCATTTTTAAAAAATAATTTAAAAAAATAAAAATAAAAACACATATGACAAACTAATCAGTTAACCCAGACTTATAGACTAAACTGATAGATAGGTAGAGAGCCAGATAGAGAGAGAGAGAGAAATAAAAAGAAAAATAAATAAATAAAAATAAATAACGTGTAACAAAACTAATCAGTTAACCCAGAATTATAGACAAACTGACAGCTAGGTAGATATATATATATATACACACACAGATACCTAGGGAGGTATACACACACACACAAGCGCGCACTCTTATAACATGTGTACATCTCTTTCTGTTATCAAGTGAAAGACAGTTTTTTTTTCTTTATTCTGCGATGTAAAAACACCATAAATATAAAACTGGAAACAGACAATTTATGATATTGATTTGGACCTATAACCCAGCTTGTAATTATTCTCGCGACCGCAGACAGCGACAAGCGATGAGTCATATTGATCTGCCCTCACGACTGCAAACAATGAGACTTTATGATTTACCCTACAACCTCGCTGTCTTTTATTGTAATATGTGTTTGTATTTATTTTATACTATATTACCTATAGTAGACGAGTCTTTCACCAGTTTGAATTGGCTCGGGTCATTATTTTTTTATATGTTCGCTTTAGTTATTTGTAATATAGTGTTTTATTAACTTTTGAGTTTTAATCCCTTTGAGATTTTTCTACTCTCTTTTCTACCTTGTGTTATCAGACAGTTTCTGAGTACAGAAATGCCCCGCTTGCGTTGTATCGGCATGGAACCAATGCCAGAAAATTGATTTGTAATCCCGCTCTCTTTTTTGTTATAACGAGACATTCGCCCAGTATTCAAATGCAATTATTTTCATAAGTTGTAATTTTCAGCGCAATTATGCTCGCGAGACCAAATGATATTGATCTGCCCTCACGTCTTTTTTTCTCGGGTAATTATTTTCAAGTTGTAATTTTTACAAAACCCAACCAGTTATATTAAACAGCCAGTTCAATTTTGTATCGTCGCGTAAAAGTTTCGACTTGTAATTATGGTGCTTTGTTGCTTGTAGGTTGCGATCTATATTGATTAAAAAAATGAGTCACCAAAAGTCAATGGTTGTTTGAGACAGATGCAACTCGCTTTTGTCTACAAGGCGTGGATTCTAATAATAACATTTTACACTTGTTTTTCTTAACAATATGCGAGAAACTCAAGAATTTATGCTATATGTTTTAACTTTTAACTTCCTAACGAAAAAAAAAAAAAACACATACACAGACATATAAAAATTTAAATTTTTAAAATAGAGAAATGACATGTGGATATTGCTAGTTTCTGC
This sequence comes from Oreohelix idahoensis, assembly GCA_024509875.1. NCBI lineage: Eukaryota > Metazoa > Mollusca > Gastropoda > Stylommatophora > Oreohelicidae > Oreohelix > Oreohelix idahoensis. The sequence continues at coordinate 77,257 of JAMPIV010000324.1, read as the reverse complement.
TTAGGATATTTTTTTTATTTGTTTAACTTTTAACTTCCTAACAAAACAGACAGACACAGACATATAAAAAATATATTTTTTGTTTGTTTGTTAAAAATAATTATGACATGTAGATATTGCTAGTTTCTGCTTAGGATATTTTTTATTTTTACCTTTTAACACCCTATCGAAAACAGACACAGACAAAGACAAGGACAGACACACGGGGACAAACAAAAAAACACACAGATAAAAATCCGGGTTTATTTTTTTTTTTTAAAATAGAGAAATAAAACTAGGATAAAAATATGTTGGCTATATTTTTTAAATGACTGCGAGTTTTAGTGACTCGTATCTTGCTTGCGAAATAATAAAAATTTTGGCTTTGTTTTTTAAAATTACATTCTATAATATTCTCATCGAAAAAATAAACCACGAAAACAAATACAGATGTATAAAAGAATAAACTTAACATATATTTTGGTTGTAAGCTTGAAGTGGCTGGTCTCAGAAGGCTGTTTCTTTGTCTTCAACGGTTGGTCTTTCTCAGAAGATGTGTGTCTTTGTCTCTGGGTGTAGACTGAATGCCCGGTCTAAAGAATTTATATCGTATATAAGAAAACAAAGAATTCTCTGTCACAAAACGGACTGCGCATGCGCGTACAATCCATAATTTCTTAGCTTTGTTCTTGACTGAGCCGAGCCAATTGTACGTGCGAAAAAGTATGAAACACCGGTAGTATCGATTATGTAATTACGTTCACCTTTTGGAATCATCTTGTCGTGCATTGTCACAAAAACTACGAAGTTTCTTTACGATAATTAAGATACTTATTTTGTCGGTGGCTCAGGTGATGGAAAAAAAATTAATTGTGTTTTAAGAAGACTATCGACCTGTAAAAAGTTGAACAAAGGGGGACATTTTAACAAAAAAACTAGATTTCAAATAGAACTATGATTTTGTTTGTGCATTCGTCAGTGTGTCAGTGTTTGTTAGTGTGACGCTGGTGTATATAAATATATATATGGACATTCTGTGAAAAAAACGGGTAACACTTTATTCTAAACAATATGGTCAGTAATATTTTACTTGCATTAAAGCAAAAACGCCCAGTAATATTACATTAAAATAAAACGCCCATCTTTATATTAAACGCTATCTTTAAAGATGATCTGATGAGTGAGACGGATGATAGAATAACTAAACTATTCACGAAGGGCAGCCACCATCGCAATATTAGCGTAATATACATCGTGCAAAATTTATTTGGCAAGAACAAAGAAGAAAGAACCATTAGTTTGAATTCTCATTATATAGTGCTTTCCAAAAAACCCCGAGACGGATCGCAGATTACGAATCTAGCCAAGCAGATGTACCCGGGTCGTACTGCCTATGTCCAAGAAAGTTTTAAAGACGCGACGGCGGCCCCACACGGTTATTTGCTATTCGACCTGCGCCAGAAACACCAGATGCTTTGAGATTGCGCAGCCAAATATTTCACCACGAACAACAAGTCGTTTGTGTCCCCAAATAACGGGATGGGGGAAAAGGTGAAACTCCACGCCGAAATGTTGAAATTTTTGGGTAGTTCCAAACCACCAGTCATCAAGGCTGTTATGAAAACAGCGTCACCCGACCTCATAGGAACACTCTGCGAATGTTGTCACAACATATTAAAAGGTAACGTTCCACTTACACCCCCTCAGAAGAGGCGTATTCGTCGTTACAAAACCACACTGAGAGCGCTCACCAAAAAGAAATTATCGCTCAGACGACGGAAACAATTTTTACTAAAAGGTGGTTTTATAGGCAATCTCTTCGGACCAATACAGCTGTGTTAAAAGGTGTCTTAGGTGTGTAAAAAGATGGCCAAGAAAAGGATTTTGATGCACCCTCGTTTGTTAGAGGCTCAAAAACCTTATAGAACCCCCCGATGCTCTAAGAGATAACCTAGGAGAATTGGACAGGAAAATGCAACTAGTCTTGGATCGCGAAGGTTTATCGGTGGGCGACAAAGCTAGATTATATCAGCGAACACTGCAGCGCTATTTGACTCGACTAGAGCAGTACAGTCACGTGCCTCTAGGCATCGTGGACATTAAACAACCAACACAATTACAATCTACCGACCAGCCAGGTTCACCATCTGTACTTAAAGACGAGGTCGTGGACAAAACTCTTCAGTCGCCGACCGAACAAGGCACACCCGCTACGAGTACTCGAAAGAAGGTGGTTAACAGTAAATTGCGAGAAACATCGTCGTATTCGCTCAGAAGAAGGAAAAAGATTAAAAATCCAAAGTGGGAAGCATGGCCAAAGAAGTGAATAAGATTTTAAAACAACATTACTACGAACCGAAGATACAAGGGGCCTATGGGGGTGTTGGTGCCTTGCAGCGTAGCACCAAACTTACTCGTAAAAAAATCGAAGATTGGCTAGGTCATCAGGATACGTACACCTTACACAAATCGGTGCGTAGAAAATTTAAAAGACGCGCGACCATCGCTGGTGGTATCGATCAACAGTTCCAGGCTGATCTGATAGACTTGCGTAGTTTAAGAAAATTCAACGACGGGTTTTCCTATCTAGGGACGTGTATCGATGTGTTTAGTAAATTTGCTTGGGCGGTTCCGCTAAAAACCAAAACTGGGAAAGCTTTAGTAGAAGCTGTGAAGATAATTTTTAACAGTCGCAAACCGATAAATTTTCAAACAGACCAAGGCAGTGAATTCGTCAACAAAACATTCTTAAAGTTTCTTAAAGAAGAGGGTGTCCATTTCTTCACTACGGAGAATGAGGATGCCAAGGCAGCTATAGTGGAAAGATTTAATCGGACCTTAAAAGAAAATATGTGGCGTTACTTTAACAAAACCAACAGTCTTCGATACGTCGACGTGATAAAACAATTGATCCACAACTACAATTATTCGTTTCATCGTAGTATTCGGATGGCACCGTCGCAGGTTAACCCGATCAATCAAGAAGAGGTGTGGCGTACGTTGTATTCGACCGCTGACGTCACCGGAAGAAAAGTCTATTTTAAAGCAGGTGATCGCGTGCGGATCGCGCAAGCGAGACAGACTTTTAAAAAGGGTTATACGCCTTCGTGGACAGAAGAACTGTTTACGATCAACCGACTAAACAAGACAACGCCGATCACGTACGTGCTTAAAGATGATGGTGGGGAGGAATTGAGGGGGTCTTTTTACCAAGAAGAGTTGCAGCGGGTCGGTGACAAAGTAGTTTATCGAATCGAGTCCATTTTGCAAGAGCGACTAGGTGTAAGCGGTGTTAAAGAGTATTTAGTCAAATGGTTCAGTTATAACTCGTCATTCAACAGCTGGATTTCCTCCAAACAGCTAGCGAGATATCGAGACTGATGGACATAGAATACGTGGCCACCCCAGTTTTGCGGTCACCCCCTCCCAAGGCCACGAGAACCTCGTTCTGGCCTTTTTTGGGAAACTAGTCCCGCGTCTATAGATCGTTTTCATCTGTCAGATGATCGTTATATATGTCGTCATCGGGGTCTCGTTATTCAATCTGAGCCGGAGCAACGCCGAGGGACCTGACGGCAAGTTTTGGATCGCCTTAGTGAGCAGTTGTCTGGGTTACATGTTACCTAACCCTAAGATAGGATGAGTTTTTACGTGACTTTACCGAGCAATGCCTCGATGAAAATATACCCAAACAATAATGCCGGTCACTTTTTCGTCAAATTGCCACAGACTATAGAATTGACTTCACGGTACGAGGTTGGCTTGGTAGAGATTCAATTCCCCAAAAGTTATTTCAACGTACTAGAGGGCGAAGTATGGATACATTACTTCCCAAACAAAGACGCGGGACAAACGCCTATAATACTTACGTTGCCCACCGGTCTATACAATTCACCCAACACGCTGATCGATGAGTTGAATCGATTGCTGGTAGGCACGGATGTGAATGAAAAAGCGCAAATTAGAATCCATTTTAACAATAATAAGGCCACCTTGAATCTATATGAAACGGGGGCTGAAGTAAGAATTAGCGAGACGTTGAAACACATGTTAGGATTGCCCTCCTCGATCTTAACAGGCGTCGATCCAATACTACGAGGAGAGACTGAAGTACAAATGGATAGCGACATGAAAAATGTGTACGTGTACTGCTATCTCGTAGCGGCGAGACCGATTGGGGATGCTTCGGTCCCTTTGTTATGAATTGTCCCTATTTTGGACAGGATCACCGCTTCGGTTTTTAGGATTTATGACAAACCCCACTACGTACCCCTGAGTTGTTTTTCGTTTGACACCGTGGAAATACTTTTAACTAATGACCACGATAAGACTATCCCATTCACTAGCGGAGCTTCGGTGTTGACGCTACATTTCTGAACTCACAGACGGTTTGATTTCGAATAGACAAAATGGTTAGACACGTACCGATACGCCGAAACCCCAAAATGTACGAGGAGTTTTACTGTAATCAAGCTGGACACGGGATGCCAGTGTTTGTCGGAGGCAGAAGACAAAGAGGGCACGGCTTAGGGGGTTTTTTCAGCGGGCTCGGTCGCATGGTTCTTCCGTGGTTAAAAACTGGAGGTAAAGCTTTACTCAGAGAAGGGGTTGGCACCGGTCTACAGGTCGCGAGCGATGCGTTAGCCGGAAGAAATGTTGGAGAATCATTTCGTGAACGAGCCAGAGAATCGGGTCAGCGTTTATTACAGGGAGCGGTTGACCACCTCACCACTAACCAATCGGGTAGTGGTATTAGAAGAAAAAGACCGAGAAAAGCGAAGGCTGCCCCACCTGGCGAACCGAAAAGAATAAAACGAACTGCCCGAGCTCGCCCTTCTCATTCCCAGAAGAACAAGCAACGGTACTCTGATATATTTGCATGATGTCGCTTATTCACCCCAGCTCGTGCGAGTGTCTTCACAGTGGTCTAGATTTGTTTAGCGTGCCACCAACCCAGACAGCCGTAGAAGACGGTAATTTGTGGAGATACATCCGTTGGCCGCCTTAGCGCCCGGAGTCCCTGTGGAATTTGTTATATCGGGGAACGGGGAGGAATATCTAGATTGGTTCAATACTTTTCTGCACGTGCGCGTAAAAATCACGTTAGCCAATGGCGACAAATTACCAACTGATGCGGATGTGTCACCGGTCAACTTTTACCTGCACAGTTTATTCTCCCAAGTCGACGTTTCCCTGAACACGCCTTATACGCATTTGACCTCATCCCCAGTCTACTGGACGGTGACCAGTTCGAGATGGCCAAGTCGGGTCCTCTCTCAATAGAACTTAAATTCTCCGATATCGCACCCGAACCATTACAAGTCATCGTCTACGCCGAGCAAGACTCGATATTGGAAATAACGAAATCGCGCCAAGTTTTGACAGACTACACAACTTAAACGATGAATACAGACGAGATACGAACCATACTTCTATCGGACATATTTGTTAAACGGACTGGGCTCGTTAAAGTTTTAGCTCGCGACCAATTACCTCGGCGTATAGATCCGACCAAGACGGCTGCTTTCGTCATCAACACTGACCCTAGCTATCTACCTGGTGACCATTGGCTCGCTCTATATTATAATGGTTGTGGAACTTTCGACTATTTTGATTCTTTCGGACTACCACCTAGACACCCGGACTTGGTTAATTTTATAGCGAGAAACTCTAACAGGCCTTTTAACTACAATGCTAGACATTTACAAGATGTCGTTACCAATGTTTGTGGCCTCTACGCTATTTATTTCGTCTTGATCAAAGCTCGCGGTGGAAGTATGCAACGCGTCCTGCTGCCCTTTTCACATAGACAACACCTCAACTATCGGTTAGTTGTTCGACTAATCAACCCACTGTTAGCCAGCAACAAGTCTGGACACGTTTTTCGTTCATAGACACTTGGATGACCAACGCCCACACAATCACGCTCACACCTCACTTACTACCCCCAGCCCCGCTCCCACAAGTCACCAATAACATCATTATAGTTACAGACTCACCAAGTAATCCGAAACGACTGTGCTCGGACTCTGAGAGCTCCTAGTCGTATGACCGGCGCGACCGTAGTAGTGAGGTTAGATGTCAGTAACCCTATCCTACATTCCATAGACAATCACCCTGGTCGCTACCGCGGTGTTTCTCTTTGTGAATAAAAATATAAAATGTATCTAGCTTAGTGTTTTTTCTTTATCGTTGTAATATATGTATAACTGTTGTAACATAAATATTGTCTACCTTTTGTAATATGTACGTATAAATTTATATAAACAACACACAACAATTAAAATACCTACTTATCTCCCCTTAGTTACCTACACGCCCGCCATTATCGAGCGGAGTATTTCCTTATATAAAATTCACGCTCATCCACCACCATCGATCGGTATATTTTCTTATATAAAAGTCACGCTCAGCCACCACAATACGACCCGTAGCGTACCTATTATACTACTTGAGTTGACTGCTAAAGTGTTAAGCGTGACTATAGTGAGGGAATAGGATTCACGTTTATTTCATTTTGTGTTTTATAGTAAGTGACTATTGTTTATACCGTATGACTAAACTAACAGGCGCCAACAATAAAATAACTATTAGCGACAGACGATATTCGTAAGTGCGCGTAGGGGTAATTAAACAATAGTTGACAGTGTGAGCTGATCGTTAACGCGCGCGCAGAGGGGCAGGAAGAAGCACACCTTGGTCCGAACATGAAATTGCAGCGCGGGCGAAAAGCTGACCGTTTAGTTGTAAATAAAATCACCGTGTGCCTTTTAACTTTAAGCAGGACTGCCGGAGAGGGAAAGAGATCGTCTCGTCCCCGTCCGTGTCTTCTTCTTTGATCCTTAGCCGCAGACCGTCAAAGCAGTCAGTGGCCATCACGCCTAGTGGCGTCTTGTAGGGCAACAACAAATTGATTCCACTTTGCTCGGTCGGCGGCCATCCTTCGTACAGTGCCCAACTCTCGTTCATTCTTTGCATCTCAGCCTCCACAGTCCTCCGCCAGGTTGATTTTGGTCGGCCTCTCTTTCGTTTTCCTTCAGGGGTCCAAAGCAAAGCTGTTCTTGTGATGGCATCGGGGTCTCTTCTGAGGACATGGCCAACCCAGCTCCAGCGTCTGCCAGCTATGATGGTGTGCATGTCCTCTTGCTTGCTCCGAGAAAGCAGATCTTGGTTGGTGATGGTATTCGGCCAAAAGATTAGGTGAATTTTTCTTAGGCATGTTGTGTGAAAAGAGGTCAATTTCGACATTTCCTTCTCTGTAACTCTCCAGCATTCCGCACCATAGAGAAGCACAGAAAGCACACAGCTCTCATATAATCTTAATTTTGTGCTTGTGCTGTATTGAGAGGACTTCCAGATGTTGTTTAGGCTAAAAAAGGCTGTTCTTGCCTTATTCATTCTGATGTTGATGTCTTTGCCTGCCCCGCCGTCTGGTGTTACTATGCATCCTAGGTATGTGAAGGTGTCTGTCTGTACCAGTTGCTGATTCCTTACTGATATGGGCTCAGGGTTGCTCACATTGAGCGTCATGACCTCTGACTTCTTTAAATTGAAGTTCAAGCCCACCTGCTGGCTAAACTTATTAAATCTATCCTTTTTTCCTGGATGTGTTAATGTGAATGTGCTTGTAGTGAAATGTCATCTGCATATTCCAGATCTTCCAATGTAGAAAATGTAGTCCATCTTATTCCTCTTGGACTGCCTGGCCTCTGTTCTCTGGCGCATCACCCAGTCTATGACTGTCAAAAATAGAGTGGTTGATAAGGGACATCCCTGTCGTACTCCTGTCTTTACCTCAAAGGTTAGGTTGCTGTGCCCAACACTACACGTAAAGTTGGCATAGAGGCTTTTTATGATTGACACTATGCAGCTTGGAATTCTATAAGCCCTCAGTATTTTCCATAAACTGTCCCTATGTATGCTGTCAAAAGCCTTTTCAAAATCAACGAAATTAATGTACAGCTGTCTTTGCCATTCTGAGCACTGCTCTATAATGTTCCTGAGAGTGAATATATGATCTACACATCTTCTGTTTTTTCTAAATCCTGCTTGTTCTTTCCTCAGTTTGTGGTCTACTGCTTTTGAAATTCTCTGTATAATTATCCTGCCTAGTATTTTGCTGGGAACTGAGAGAAGAGTGATTCCTCTCCAATTATTGCAGTCTGCAAGATCTCCCTTCTTGGGCAATTTGACAATTATTCCTTTGTTCCACTCTGATGGTGTTGTCCCCGTTTTCCACACTTGTGCAAATAGTGGTTCTAATAGTTCTGCTGCTAGCTCAGGGTCTGTCTTAAATAGCTCTGCATTTAAGTTATCATGGCCAGGAGCTTTTCCGTTCTTTAACCCTTTGATTGCTGTGATGATTTCTTCTTTTCGTGGAATGTCTGTATTTACATCTAGATCGTTTTCAGCTTCAGGAACATTCAATTGTATCTCTGGTGGTTCCTTGTTCAGAGTTTCTCTGAAATGCTTTGCCCATCTTGTTTCCTGTCCCTCTGCTGTCGTGATGAGATTTCCTTGCTTATCTCTTACTAATGTAATGTTGTTTGCATCTCGTTTTCCGCTGATGAATTTATTTATTTTGTATACTGTGCTTTGTTCATTTCTCAGTGCTGCCTCTTCTGCCTGTCTTGGAAGATCTTCTAGGAAATTCCTTTTGTTGGCTCGGGTTTGGCGTTTAACTTCTTTGTCCAGCTGACTGTACTGTTCGCTATATAGTTGCTTTAACCTGGGGAACTTCGCTTCTGTTTTCTTTCTCGGTGTTATGGTGTTTAATGTTTCTGGTGTTCTCCAGTCTTGCTTCTTCCTTTCCTGGAATCCCGTCCGTGTACTTATAGAATAGTTGCATTTCTTTTTCATAATGTCTTGTTTATTTCTCTCAGACCTGACAGAGCGGCCAGCGATTTTTTCTTTATTATTGTCTCCAGTTACTGATGGGATTTATGTTGTCTTATTCGTGGCTTACGAGTCCCCTAGTCCATTTTGTGAACAGGATTGGCTACAAGTCAAATAAACTTTTAACTATTAAGTTTAACTGGACTATCAAATCCCAGATATTTTTTCCCCAATTTATCAGCCCACGGGAGTGGTATATGAAATAATATCAACATCTAACTTTTGACAGACGCAGCACCGGATTTATTCAGAAAGTTGCGCGGTTTCAAAATCAGCACTCACCATCGAGCCAGCCAATAGGATTTACCAATCAATCAATTACCATCAGCAGTAACATTTTTTTTAGCAACTAGCTGTGTCCAAATACCAGAAGTATTTGTTTTTCCATTCTTTGCTGTGAACACAAGATCTCGATTTTTTTCTACCATTAACTATTCGAGGTGACATTATTGATCCAGGATTACATCACCAAAGTGGGCGTCCACCTTATAAAGTTATTGTCAAGGCTGGACTGGGGCCAAATTTGGCACTGAACACTGTCATTATCAATATCGATAAATATATTCAGGATAACTGTATATTCCAGGAAATATCACCAAGATTAGGTAAGGAGCGAGAGCGTGGTCACGTATGTCAGAGAGAGAGGGATTGAATATTTTCTTGTTAAGGTAGCTTGTACCAAACTAGTTATTTTGCTTTTAAAAATTGTTTACTTTACGGAGTAGCACGTATTAGGAACTCTGTTTTTCTTTACTGTCTATACTGTAACCTAGTGCTAAACTCTTAAACCTTTGGGGTTATTAACTTGTTGGGTTCTTATCTTCTCAATGAGGAGAGGGCACGGGTATTCTGTCATTTTTCTATATGTATAATTCTGATGTATTTGATCTTTCTTTAGATATTCGATGTTGTGAAGTTTAAATGATAATAAACAACAAAAAAAACTAAACGTTGTGTGTTGGTCAGACCCATACCCATTTAACCATAGTTTATCACGTTTGTGTGTCTTGTTGTCACATAGCTGTGTGTGTGTGTGTGTATTTAGTGAAACTTATTTTTCTACATATAAGGAGGTGCAAGATTGTCTTATACTAAATTATAGTCCTATAAATAGGCTGGACTAGAGAAACTACTCAGTCCAGAGACAGATCTTCTCCTTTAACTATTCACTCGTGAAAAATCTAGTTCTTACACCTTTACTCCTCACGTATCATCACCTTCTCATATACTCAGGCGGGACCTTAAATAACTTTAAAACATATCTAAACGCGACACCAGACAAGTGCGAGTGGAACAAGAGATGAGAAGAAGATAAAGTATTACTTTCGTAATGCAAATTATAAATAAGTATATAAACCAATAAAACGGAATTGAATCAGTTCTACAAATTAATGGTTCACAGGAAACAAAGGACGTTTCGGGTTTATATCCTTATATATATATATATATATATATATATATATATATATATATATATATATATATATATATATATATATATATATATATATATATATATATATATATATATATATATATATATATATATATATATATATATATATATATATATATATATATATATATATATATATATATATATATATATATATATATATATATATATATATATATTCCTTACCAGTTTTACAACATCCCCTTCATTTATTTAAATTATAAATAAGCCGTATGGACTATTTACAAATTAAAAACACTACAGTTCCTCCGCAGCAAGTTATGAACGGGATCAAATCAATGATCGACCGTACGTTACGTCTGAATAAAATATGCATATTATTTGTAAACTTTGATGACTCCAGGCAAGAAATATCGTGGGAATGTAACCACCTTTGGGCGGAACTTCAATTGTGGGCGTCTAGAAAGATAATCTTTACTAAAATGTGATCTCATGTCATCCAAACTGAGCATAGGACTCCTGATTTGCTCCCTAGAGAGATGGGTGGAGCTTTCCCTGACATTTTGACGTAGCTATCATGTGGTACATGGTTGGAGATGCAGATTTAAACTGAAACAGTGAGAGGCTTCAGTGAGAGAGCTGAGAAGTAGCAAGATCGTTCTTGTGCAAAATGCGCCCTCGTACGATAACCAACTGAGGTTTGGGCTTTTGCATAGTTGCGTCTGTGCTAAGAGAACTAACTACATAGAGGTATGCTTGCATATAAGTACATTTTTTATAATACTTTAGATTTAGTAATATTAGACTTTCAGGTTTAGAAGTTAAAGCTTTGTAGCGTTTGTCTATCAATAGCTTGATAGAAGCTGACTGGCGATTTATGTGTATTTAAGTATAATTTCACGTATATCTTATCTTATGGCTACTTTCAACTGTGAGACTGTGTTAAATGTGTAAAGTACTAAGTGAATTTATAAGAGGAATTCTAGTGTCGCATTGCGCTGTATACACGTGTGTACTTATTACCATTATTATTATTATTTGTGTAGTGTTAAGTGATGGTTATATTGCATTCTTGTGAGCCGTAAGTGTGGTTAATTTTACATCAGTGACTATTGTGAGAGGAAGATTAGCGTACCCTCTGACTCCGTGAGTAGCGTATGCCTATTACGTTTAGTACAGAGCTGTAAGAATAGAGTATATATCTGCTTGTTCTTTAGAGCAGCTAGGCCTCTCACATACTGATAAATTGCTGTCATTTAGACCAGTGCGCTGTGTGGAATATTTCATCATAGATAGAAGTGCTTCAAATAAGTTTTCTCTTGCGTGATGATGAAGGCCTAAAATCCCATCCGCTGCAGACCCAAATAGAACAGTCCCAACTAAGATGGTTTGGCCATGTCTGCAGAATGGGAGAAGATCGGCTACCACGACAAGCATGGGAAACAAAAAGCCAGGGATCCAGACCTCCAGGACGACCCAGAGTCCGCTGGGAGGACAACATTAGACAATCTTTGAAGGACCGAGGACTAGAATGGAACCAGGCCAGGAAGAAGACAGCTGATAGAATGGTCTGGCGCTCTCTCTTCCAAACCTCTACACCTCACGGTAGAAGGGGAACGACTAAGTAAGTAAGTAAGTGATGATGAAGTTAGTAATTAGCAGGAGTGTGTAGGCATTATTGTTGACTGAGATATGTTTATTGTATGATTACACATATACGCAGACCTGCATGAACACACACACACACACACACATGGTCATTTAAGTGCATGTACTTGCATATTTTCACACAGATATATGTATTATTACGTAGATGATGTTTGTCCATTAGTACGATGCTAGTTTATTTTGTTTCATTTTATTTCAGAGAGTCCAGCAGTCTGTGCTGGGTTATTATATGATGTTACGTAGTAAATACCTAAATATTTTGGTTAAATGGTGTTGCATAGGAATTACCTACAAAAAGTAAACTTGTGGACAACATTGTTTTCTGTATGATTCATGTGCTACCTGATAGGGTTTCATTAATAAAAGTGGGACCCCTGTCATCTAGAGTTTTTCTGTGACTGCGGAACGTGTGTGAAAGTAGGCCAGAGAGAGTGACGACAACATTACACACGAATCCTTATTCTTCTTCACACATCGTCTTCGCCCTATCACAAATGGCGTCGTCGACAGGATACTGACAGACAATGTAGTATAGAGTCATACGCGGAATGTTCAATGCTGCAATAGAGCACTGCAACCAGTGAGCACCAAGGATACCTGAGTTAAACCTTGCAAGAGTATTACAACACCCAGCACAGACGGAGCAGCACATCTGCCCAGTACATCTCCCCAGTGAAGATTCGCACCACTATAGGCCCAGCAAAGAATCGCACCACTGCATGAAGAATCGAAGCACCATAGGCCCATTGAAGAGTCGCACCAACGTAGGCCAGTTGAAGAGTTGCACCAACGCAGGCCCAGAGAAGAATCATACCACCGTACATCCATTGAATATCTTATCAAGCCAGGGACCAGCCGTTTACAGTTATATCAATTTTCCTGCATTAGTATCCTCGCTAATGATACTCCATCACAACAGACAGAAACACTATTTCTACGCCAGTGTTATTATGCCAAAACAGTGACCGACCTTCCACGATTGACATTCAGCCAGGGACTCAATCGTATCACCAGGCAGCACCTGAAACTGCTACAGGCCACATAAGCGAAGAGTAGACAAGAGCAAGCAAAAAAAAAAAAAAAAAGACACTTTCTATTATTTATTGTAATATTATAATAAGTGTTTTCTTTCCATCTGTTTTTGTATTGTATTGTACTAAGTTAGGGTAGAGCAGTGATGTCAACTCAATGCGCAGACGCAACATGCCGGTCAGAGCCTGGGAGCACCTCGACAGCTGTAGGTGGCTCCCGTGAAGAAATCCTCACACCAGGAAAGAACCAGAGCGATGAGCATGTGAGTGTGATATACGTGATGGTGCCGGAGGTAAGAAGATTTGGTGAAAAGGCAGGCCCCACTTGGCAAGAGTTTGTGAAGGAGGTAAAAGCTGCATGGAAGGTAGGGCCCTTAACTGTAGAAGATAGGTTAGACATTGTGTGGAATAATGTTACACCAGTGGTCTCTAGGGAATTACGGATACATGGCGGAGCCAAGGCCAGCCCTGAGAGGTTACTCGAAATAGTGGAAGAAGCCTACAGTGAACGACAACTAGTCAATGAGATGACTAGGGGTTTCTATGCCATGAGACAGGGGCCTAGCTTATCAGTAATGGAATTCTCTCACATGTTGCATGAATTATTTCTGAGATTGAATGCAACGCGCGTGAAGAAAGGCTTGACTTCCGCAGACCAATCCATGCTCAGAGATCATTTTGTTGCCCAGCTTAGTAATGATCTGAGCAAAACATTTGTGAAGGAACATGTGCTAAAGAATCCTGGTGTTTCATTTAGGGAAGTTAGGGACTATGCCCTTTTCTGGGAAGGCAAAAAGCATGATGCACCAGTGCAGGTAGCCAGTGTAGAAGCCCACACTGAAAAGGACGAACTCGAAGCTGAAGTAGCTCTCCTAAAGTCCCAGATAGCACAGCTATCACAGACCAGTTCGCCAGCACAAAAGGAGGCGAGAAGAAGAAGGAAACATTGCCAACCGCGTGAAAACCTAGTGCAGAACCAAGGTGTGGATCAATTGGAACCAAAACTAGACCTTCCTGTAGATGAGAGTCAGGCAGTTGATAGTGCATGCAGTGATTTAGAGGTTAGTAAAAACACAGATGCACTAACAAGGTGACAAGGATTTTGTAAATGGTATAATGTCGACAAAAGATGGGGATACATTACACCGGATGATGGAGGTGTTGATGTTTTTGTACATCAGACAAAAATTTTCAGAAGGGGATTCCGTAGTCTGGAGAGAAATGAGAGAGTAGAATTTGACAGCAAAACGTCTGTTCAGGGCATTGAAGCGGTCTTCGTATGCGGCATTGGCGGCCAGGAATGTAAAGGTAGCAGGAGGCGACCCATGGCACAGAGGAAGCCCAGAAAAATAAGATGCTACAATTGTGGAGACTTTTCAGACCACATGGCAGCCAAGTGCCCTCATGGCCCGCTTCCGAAGCGATGTTTTCAGTGTAAGTCCCTGGAGCATTTGATATCGGTTTGTCCCTCAAAGAGCATCCTCTCTAAACGTACCGACATATCTAGGTTGCCTTCAGGGTGCAGGCCAAGAGATGGCCGTGACAACTGTTACCCTAATGGCGCCAAGAGAAGCGGTCAACGTTCAGAAGAGGAAACTCATCTTAAACAGATAGGAGGGAATATACGCCGACGCTCCGGAGAGGACACCAATCTAAATCAGATTGGGGGGAATGCACTCCGACATCGACTGAACACAAACGTAAAACACGTTAGAGGCAATCCCCCGCCAAGGCCGACAACTGCAGGCACTAACTCGCTGAACTCTCAATCAAGTAGCGACGCTGTACGAGCGGACAATTCTAACAGACCACGAGAAGCAAAAAGACATAAACTTAAAAATGACAATGGAGCAGAGTACGTTTGTGGGGACCACAAACAATTTAGGGGCGGAACATGTGACCGTGTGGCCAGAAAGGTGTAATTTTAGACTGAGTAATTAGTTGTCGATCTAGTCTACGGTGTGAATTTGTGCTCATGATGGCATTCTCACCCGGTAATGGGCGATTTAAACGAAACACACCTTCGCCATCCGTGAAGAAGACAGACGTGGGAAACAGCCATCGGTTGTCAGACATCCTGGCGCTGTCTGACACCAGAGGGAAAACACCTTGTTGAGCACGAAACCGTGAGGTGTGACTCCAGGCAAGAAATATCGTGGGAATGTAACCACCTTTGGGCGGAACTTCAATTGTGGGCGTCTAGAAAGATAATCTTTACTAAAATGTGATCTCATGTCATCCAAACTGAGCATAGGACTCCTGATTTGCTCCCTAGAGAGATGGGTGGAGCTTTCCCTGACATTTTGACGTAGCTATCATGTGGTACATGGTTGGAGATGCAGATTTAAACTGAAACAGTGAGAGGCTTCAGTGAGAGAGCTGAGAAGTAGCAAGATCGTTCTTGTGCAAAATGCGCCCTCGTACGATAACCAACTGAGGTTTGGGCTTTTGCATAGTTGCGTCTGTGCTAAGTGATTTAACGACATAGAGGTATGCTTGCATATAAGTACATTTTTATAATACTTTAGATTTAGTAATATTAGACTTTCAGGTTTAGAAGTTAAAGCTTTGTAGCGTTTGTCTATCAATAGCTTGATAGAAGCTGACTGGCGATTTATGTGTATTTAAGTATAATTTCACGTATATCTTATCTTATGGCTACTTTCAACTGTGAGACTGTGTTAAATGTGTAAAGTACTAAGTGAATTTATAAGAGGAATTCTAGTGTCGCATTGCGCTGTATACAAGTGTGTACTTATTACCATTATTATTATTATTTGTGTAGTGTTAAGTGATGGTTATATTGCATTCTTGTGAGCCGTAAGTGTGGTTAATTTTACATCAGTGACTATTGTGAGAGGAAGATTAGCGTACCCTCTGACTCCGTGAGTAGCGTATGCCTATTACGTTTAGTACAGAGCTGTAAGAATAGAGTATATATCTGCTTGTTCTTTAGAGCAGCTAGGCCTCTCACATACTGATAAATTGCTGTCATTTAGACCAGTGCGCTGTGTGAAATATTTCACCATAGATAGAAGTGCTTCAAATAAGTTTTCTCTCGCGTGATGATGAAGTTAGTAATTAGCAGGAGTGTGTAGGCATTATTGTTGACTGAGATATGTTTATTGTATGATTACACATATACGCAGACCTGCATGAACACACACACACACACACACAAACACACACACACACACACACACACACACACATGGTCATTTAAGTGCATGTACTTGCATATTTTCACACAGATATATGTATTATTACGTAGATGATGTTTGTCCATTAGTACGATGCTAGTTTATTTTGTTTCATTTTATTTCAGAGAGTCCAGCAGTCTGTGCTGGGTTATTATATGATGTTACGTAGTAAATACCTAAATATCTTGGTTAAATGGTGTTGCATAGGAATTACCTACAAAAAGTAAACTTGTGGACAACATTGTTTTCTGTATGATTCATGTGCTACCTGATAGGGTTTCATTAATAAAAGTGGGACCCCTGTCATCAAGAGTTTTTCTGTCTCTGCGGAACGTGTGTGAAAGTAGGCCAGAGAGAGTGACGACAACATTATACACGAATCCTTATTCTTCTTCACACATCGTCTTCGCCCTATCACAGTTATACAACTGACTTTAACAGATATTTAATTGACTTTCATCTGTTAAAAGTCATATTCAGTGAAAGGGACCCCAAAGATGCAGCAATAGTGAATGCAGTCAGCGACCCATAGCTTGACTGCTTGCATCAGGACCAGCGAACCAGAGCTGGTCAAGACCGTACACGTGGTGGTCCTGGAAACAGTCTGCAGCAGTGCAGTCTGGCTGAGCGAGAACGGATCGAAATGGGAAGGCAAACCCGGTCCCAAAAAATGCCGTGCAGAAGTCGGATGTGTGGACCGAAAGGTGCAGATATCACAGCTTAGGCGTAAACAGACACAACGCAACCACCGTCCTTTTCAGGACGAACGAGGAAGAAGAAGAAGATATGCAGTGAAAGAACAGCATCAGACCTTCACATTCCCAGCCACTAAATATTAACATTTGTTCGTGTTAAATATTGTTTGACTATATTATGCAGTTCCCAAGGTCTGTCTATTTTTAACACCTCTTCTATATTTGTAGGTAAGCTGGATGCTTGCAAATAATCTAATAATGGTATTCTCATTTGTTCATACCTCTTACATTTTAACAAGAAATGTTCTATATTATTGTCTTGAAGACATCCTGCACAGTAAGGTTCTTCTTTCTGAAATAGCCTTTTCCCAGCTGTAGTCTGAGAAGTTTCTTATTACTGGGAATTTTCAATTCCCTAGATATCTGACATTTTCTTGTTGGAGCCTTGAACATCTTATATGCATGTCTTCCTTTCAGATTTTTATCCCACTCTGCTTTCCATTCATCTGTTATTAAATCTTTAATTAAGCTCTTAATCTCTGATTTACTCGTCCCTACATTTATTACATTTTTATCAGATCTACCTTTCTTGGCTTCTTCATCTGCCTTTTCATTTCCTTCTATGCCAACATGTGAAGGTATCCAAGCAATTAATACTGAATATCCTCTGGAATATAAGTATGTAGTAGCCAGAAATATCTCCTCTGCTATAGTAAGTTTCGAAGTGCTTTAATTGTTGAAAGAGAGTCAGTTAAAACTGTTAGTTTTTTGGGAGGGTTATTAGAGAATATTTCTAGTGCTTTTAGTATTGCCACCATCTCTGCAGTGAAAATGGATGTATTTTCCGTGATGCTATATTTTTTTGCCATTTTCCATATTGGAATATATATTCCTATCCCCAATTTGCCATCCTCTCCCTTGGAACCATCTGTGTACACAGTAATGCTGTCTTTTGATATTTGTTGTATATATTTATTGGATGTGTTTTTAATATTTTCTATATTATTTGTTTTCTTAAATATTTCTGCTAGGTGGTAGTCCGTGTCTGTTTCTTGATCTCCCAGGGTGGAGTCACTGGCTTGTATTCACAACTGTTATTAATTGATGTAATTAATGTACTGTTACGCACATAATTTTTCTAAGACTGTGTGTAATTAATCTGTCTGAATTGTACACTTTAAATTTTTTGGTCGAAGGTGTATAACCCTTGTTGGACTGTAGTTACATTTTTACAATAGGGGTTACCTTCTCTTATGTCTTGACTCGCCGGTCCATTTTTTCGATCGATGTCAGGTCATTCTCCTTATATGGTAGTATCGGTCAACTGTTTCTTGGAATGATTGAAACCAGAGTTGATGGTTATTCCCTGTCCATATAAGGCGTGATTTTGGTCATATCTTTTTGCCTGGAATGTCTCCTACATCGTCCCGTTTTGAGTCTTACTCAGGTGTATGCGTTCTGCGCATGTCTGAACTTTAGGGGAGTTTGGAAAAGTCTTCCGGTCAGGGAGTCTACAAGATGTGTTGAGCAGAGAGGACGCATTCCTGCGTCTGTGATTTTTGATAGGGAATTTGTAGTCCTCTAGTGAGTTAGTTTAGCTAACGAGGTCTTTCCCTAGATGATTCGAAACGCCTGGAGGCGTATGTTTTGTGGTGTTTATTCCGAAGCAAGGTAATACCCTCCTTATATTGAACTCTGTAATCTACTTAGATGTTTGACATTTGTCGTTCTCTGCTCGCTTGCTTGTTACAGAAAGGAGAGGTTCTTCTACTAGGGATTACACCCCAGGTATCTTCATACCTGAGATTGATATGTACACGGGTCACTCTAGGCCCAGAGAACAGTTTCTATGCTCTATGAACTTCGCTATGCCAGCGATTGCACCTACGTGGAGGTTAGACTTAGGAATGCATGTAAAGGTCAATTTGACCTGTACTCCTGAAACGTCATTCTCGTGCGGCCAGTGATAGACTTATTTTGCACATCTGATCTGCCAGCATCAGAGAGGAGTATTGTTATACTTATGTACATTGATGATATGAAGCTGAGGCTGTAGTAAGCTGGGATTATCTATATCAGCTCATAGAATATAGGCAAGATCCATTGAAGAACTTTATTTATGCTGAATACCATGAACTGTCGTGTCTATGACTTATGTAAAATGGATGTAACGTATCTGTCATTGTGGCGTCAAAATAAATGATGGAAACGTCAACAGCAGTTTCACACTTTTTATGGCTTTCCATGTCATATCTCACGTTTGTAGATCTGTGAAACTACATCACATCTACACTCACAGGAAGCAACAACAAACCAGACAAGACACCTTACACTTTAGCCTATAATATCCCTGGTGTCTATAGGGGTGGGACTTTACTTGGCTACATTTCAGCAACGACTTTGGACTTATAGCTGCAACGTCCATAGTGGCCAGATTTGTGGCTTATCGTAAATCCACCCTTATCATTTAATGGAGGCCAATGTGGCCTTATCATGTACCCAGATGGACAATTTCCTCCATACACTTCCATCCTGTAGGGTATCTAGTGGTATTCATTGGATTGGCCTGAGTTGTTAGTTGGCATCTGGTAAAAGCCGTATGTGCTGGGTGAGACTTATCTAACATAACTCTGTTCATGTAATTTAGTCTTAACTCCTTTCTCCGTAGTTCTAAGGGTAGAATTCCTAAAGCCACCTCTATAGCTCCCATTGATGTTGATCTGATTGCACCTGCTATTGTACATAACGCCTGATGCTGAATTCTGTCTAATTTAATCTTGTTACTGTGTGCTGCAGTCATATATTATACTTCCATAATCTATTTTTCCTCTAATAAAAGATTTATAAAAAGTGAGCATTGTCTTAGTGCTTGCACTCCATCCATTACCTTTCAAATATCTTAATAAGTTAGTCAATCCTCTGCAAGACTCCACTAGTTTATCTATGTGTTTATTCCAGTTCAGCTGTTGGTCCAATATCATTGCTAGATATCGAGTGTTTGCACTGTATTAATGACTAACATAATTACCGATGTATGTTACGTCGGTCGGTCTCACTCAAAATAGTAACTCGCGCCAGAAAAAAAAGTGCGCAACGCACGATGTGCAACTTGCGCGGTGTAGGTGTTATATAAAACAAATACTTCGGTTTTTTTATTTTTTTATTTTTTAATTCTTTCACGAAATTAGTAGCGATCGACAAAGAAAAAGTGCGTAAAAATTGGTGTGCGTAAGCTCTCACCCGATGATCATGAAAACTTGAACGTTTTTGTTAAAACCACTTATTATCAGGGAACACTCTTTGAAAACAATCCACGCACTTTCACACGAAATGTTGCCATCAAAGAACTTTTAAATTGAATCTAAAATAACAGAATTCTCGCCGTGTGTACGTTGGTCACAGCTGAGGAATGCAACCGTGTTGAAAAATTGAATTGTTTCCATTATATATACTCTCCCGAAAATAGTTACAATCAACAAAGAAAAGCGTTCAAGTGACGGTGTTCATGAACAGTTTGATTACACTGTATAATGGAAAGAAACCAAAAACACTTTAAGAATGTACTTCTGTCTGCTCACCCGGGAACGGAAACTGCACACTATAATTAAAAACCCGTCAAGTTTGACGGGTTATTGCTAGTATGTTATTATACATTAAATTAATATGCGTAAGTTTGACATGGGGAGCTTTCCATAGGTATAGCGTGAAATTACGTCATTGGCACATAATTTGCCGATGGTCACAGCAGATAAGTATATTGTCGTAGATTTCCGATAGGTGATTAAGAACAATGTTAGGTCCCTTCTAAATAGAACTGACAGAGGTGATGACTCAGTGCGAGATAAGGTAAATAAATAGATTTTCACTAGTGAGTTGGTGAAAAGGTAAAGTCTGTCCCTGGATTTGAGAAACTACTCTAGCCCCAGCCTATCGGTTACGACTAAGAAATGTTGTTGTTCCGACAGTTCCCTTTCTGTATATTAATATATCCACCACTCACATACACACACACACACACACACACACACACAGATAAGTGACGACAATTAGACACACAAAAACGTGAAACAACTATACTAATGGAATGTGGATGTTGGGACGAGCTGACCAACACAGAAATTACAGTTTATGTAAATTTTATTTACCATAAAGAAACTTCACAACATATATATTATCATATATCGAATATAAAAAAATCATAGGGGTACAGAATTAATTAAAAAAAATAGACCCATAAGTACTCCCCCCCCCCCCCCCCCCCCCCCCCCCCGTTGAGACAAGATCCCACAAAAGAGAAGTTAAAAACCCCCATAAAAGGTCAAAAGATTAGCACTATGGTATAGAATTTGACTATACTGTAAAGAACAGAGTATTTACATTATCCTTTTCTGAAAATGGAACAGTATTAGCAAAAAAAAAAAAAAAAAAAACCCAGTAAGAAATATACAAAGTGAGTACATGGATTATACAATAAAAGAGTTACTCATTCCTGCTTTCTTTCTTTTCATAAAACCGTGGCCACGTTCATTCGTTCTTACCTAATACTTGATTTGCAACTTCTGGAACAATCTTTAGGACACACGCACACAGCAAATCCAGTGTTATTTTGGCAAAGAAAACCCCAGCTCCTCAAAGACAGATTAAATCCACTTCTCCGGGGAACGTTCACTTTGTTACTTTTATTTAGGATGTCTGTTTATGTCACATTAATTAGTCCAGGTAAGAAATTTAACAGTGCTCACAGTGTCAGTAGCTTTGGATTTCCAGTACATAGAGATGTCAGGTTGGTAACTTCTCTCAGTATAAAAATTCCTTGTCACACCACAAATGGTCAAACGTCGGGAAATGTTAATGTTGGTGATGTCACCACAACGGGCTGAATGTAAATGAAATTGGGAAAAAGAAATCTGGATCTATAGGCCCAGTTACAAATTCACTCTTAATGTTCTTTGGGTTGGTACTCTGTTTCTTTCTGGGTGTAAACACGAAGCCAGACAGGTTCACCTTGAAGACCCAGATACTAAGTAAAAAATGTTCTTTGGTATGGTTATTCTCAGATTTATATGGAAGCCGCTGGTAAGGTTTTTGGGTTTGACCCAGTACTGTGTATAGGAAGAAAAAAGTACAAAATACTTAATCACAATATAGTATTCTCAATCCTATCCTCACCCGCGTAAAATATAATATATTTATCCACTTCGGTTATTTAACTTTAATTGAAACTACAAGCCTAGAGCTTATATGATCGTTTAAAAACTGCCGTGAAATAAATTCTAGTCATTTACAAAATTAATCATCATGAAATAGAAATAAATATATATTTCGTCAATACTCATAATGAACAGTGCATTTACTAGTCGATTAAATATCTTTTACTGGTTAAATCAGTTAGTTAGACTAACGCTGCAGCCGGAACAATTTAGCTCTAGATCACAATAAAATCCTAGTGGAATATAATTCACGGACTCAACAGTTAAATCACTCTACACAGAAAAATCTTAGTGAAATAAAATGACGGACTTAACAATTAAATCACTCAAACTTCTAGTATAATATTTACCGCCAACACAGAAATTAAAACAATCTCCAACGAAAATGAAGAAACTCCATTAAAACAAATGGTTCTGGAATCGGAGCTAGATGTTCTGAAATAAATCTGTGGGTACTGAATAATGGATTTTAAAAGCATGTATATATATATTAAAATGGTAGAAATTCACTCGCACTTGCTAGTTTTGACACCTTCGTCCAGATTCTGAATCAGAGGAAAAATTCATACTTTTTACCGCTCGCAGACCCTGGCAACGAGCGAAACCTGTCCTTTGATCTGGCGATTCTCACCATATTTAATTACGTTCGGAGCAAACGGAGGTAGGGGAGATAACCGTGATTATCTGCCCTTGGTTTCAGATTATTCCCCCTGACCAATTACTAACAAAAGTACGTCCTATAGACTAAACGCTCTAGATTTCTCTTCATAAGCTTATCTCCCCCTGAGCCAAAAGTACAACTTTTTGAAATAGTCGCCCTTTTATTCTCTACAAATCCACCATCCCGTCCCCTCTCTATGCGTTCCGTTTACCTGTCTGATTGCAAACGTTCCTGGTGCCCATTAGACCGTAGAGAAAAACAAAAAATATATGCGTGGCTAAATTAAGAGAGAGACAGATATCTAAGTGTAGGAGGGTTTTACGTTAACACCATGCATAATTAATAAGGAAGCAAGTGAAAGACAGGTGGAAGAAAAATGTAGATATATGAAATCTATTTTCATAATATCCTCTGTCACATATATATGCCCAGTTTTGTAATGAAAGGTCTTGTTGCTTCTGTTATTTGTGCTCGATATTAGAGATATGAATAGAACTAAGTAAATTAAATTGCTTTTAGTTTTCGCTGTCTAGCTTCTGTAGAATAGTATAATGTTTCAATTGGAGATAAATTTTCAGGTTTTGAAACATTTGAAGCAGTGATACAACGTAATTCAACGTACGGAAATTTTACCATACGCGTATAATACGTATTTTATCGTCAAAAATGCAGTACGTATCATACGTACGGTCGAACATTGGATCAAATCTGACGGATGGACGACGTGTCTTTTCTGATCTCCTTGGGAGAACTGGAACAACCACTGATCTGTCTTCTGCAATCTGCTCTGAAACAGTGAGCCTCAAGCTCGGTACTGCTTTGTTGACTTCTTCCAGGATGGTTCGGTTTAGCAGACAGCCATCACGATTTTCATTGATTTCGCTTCCTATATTAGATGTATGATTGAACCCATAAAAAACGAGCAAAGCGAAGATTCTGTCTATCATTATCATTCTACCTTGAAAGGAGATTGTTTGGTTTTGCAAAGAAACAGAGACAGACACCAAAGCAAACAATAAACTAAAAAGACCAGCTTGATGCGTTGGACTTCAAATTAATAACTTAATTAATAGTTGGCAATACAGGATCGTTTGTTTTTATTTCTTCTTTTCGGAACTGTTATGATCTTATTAAGTATGAAGTTAGATATATATTGTCACGGGTTGCCTCCTCTTTTCTCTGCAGTAGTGGTCCAACAGTAACCAAAACCTAGAGTATCTAATGTGGATTTTCAAAGGTGTCTACCTTCACACAAGATTACTCTTGACAAAGTTGTAGATAGAAGGGTAATGATGCTTCTACCTCTAGGTAGTTTCACAAGATATTTCAGAATTCAAGAACAACGCCGAATGAGTCTTAGCACGTTAACTTTTTATCTGACTCGCCGCCTTTTGTGAAGATGTGTATTGTATGATTTAGCTTGTTCAAGTCTCCAGCTGATTTAATTCAGTGAAATTCCTTTTATTAGCTCGATATATATATATATATATATATATATATATATATATATATATATATATATATATATATATATATATATATATATATATATATATATATATATATATATATATATATATATATATATATATATATATATACTAGAGGTTCTGGATCATTCGTATGCCTTTCTCTCTGAAATGATTAATTCAACTATGAATTTGTCACAATAAACATATACAAATTTAATGATCAATAACTTTAACACTTGTAAATAAATATGACTGGTGATTATGAAAAATGATTAAGTTTCTTCACCGAAAAGTCTATAGGCTTGATGGATTTAGCAAAATAGACTTCGGTTGTTTTGGTTTGGTAAAATTGTGACTTGCCAAAATGCTGAAGTGCCGATGGTGCTTTTCCGTAGATTCGTCTCTGTGGCGAGGGGCACGTTTCCAGATCAGTTCAGGAAGTAACTTCTCCGGGTCAATGCAAGAATCTCCAGGTGTCGATTTCAAGCTTCGAACCACAGTCTTGTAGTCCAGTAAAAAGTTTCTCCGGGACGTACCACTAATATTCGGGTCGCCTCGTACTGGTACCACAAACTCAATAATTGAGAAATCTTAGACTTATTGCAACTTAACACAGATGCCTCGAACACACGTCTGGTGTATTATTTCTATTTCAGAATCCCTCTGTGACTTGTGAGTGGTCCTATAGAATTCCGGGTTCCGTATTAACATTGGCGAGTTTTCTACTGGTGTACATAGATGCTCTTAATACTTTTGTCCGGTCCTATAAATTCAGAATCTAACTCTACTCTTTTCTGTGGCAAGGTCCAAGCTGTCTACGTTGATGTTTTCTGGAATGAAGTGCCGTATGTCAAGCTTTTCTACATTATATCGTAGGTTCCCGGCCCACGCTTCTACCTGGCGTTTTCTGACAAACTCGCAATCAGCGCGGTTGTTTATTGGCGCCTCAAATGCCAGCGAATACATTAAAAGTTCAAGTTATGAAAAATTTTCCTCATATAGTATTCTGTATGACTCATGCGTTTGAAAATTTCAAACAGTCATCCTCGGAATATGGAGTTGTGATATCCGTAAAAGGTTGTCAAAGCTGACTTATATCACACTGCTCCCTCTTCCAAATGTCTTCCAAGATTGCGTTTATCTATAATCACTTGTCCCAAACAGTCGAGTCGGAAGTGTTTATACTATCTTAAGCAAACAATTCATGCTCACATCTACCTGTGGTATTAACACGTTTTAGTGATTCAATTAATCTTTCAGGTATGGGCGAAACGCTTGTCCGGCCCTGTCATGCATCGAATTGTTAAACGTGAACAATGAAAGTAGGGAAAAAGAATGTGCTAAAAATTTAATAATGCACGTAATTCAGTACGCACAACAAATGTTGTTCAATACTGCCGGAGAGGAGAAGAGAGCGCACACATTTTGTCACAACCATCAAGTAACCTATCTATGCATGACAAATAAATGTTATCCTCCTGTCATGTACTCTCACGTGATGTACGCGGTCACAACCTGGTATTCCACTTCGGCCTTATAATAAATCGATCGAATTGAAAGAGTCCAGTTTTGTTGTGCGAAAACCCAACATGTGCATCTGTCATTTTAATTTACGCGTCTGCTTTTTTTGGTTCAGTGAAACACTTTTTTTGTTTTGCATGACTGTATCGATCTTACGCTCATATCATGTAATACTGACTTCATATCTGTGCCTGCTCTGTTCAATTACTACATAGTTTTTAGCTAATACCATAGAAGATTACATGTCTATTAGTGTTATTCTGCACCCGAGGAGCATGTGTTTTTAACACAACCATGCCAAGCATTATTATCCTGCACACTTCAAGGTATTTCCACGTTTTCTTCCCTTAAGTGTGTGTCTCACTCTACCACTCTTTCCATAGGGATTCTAGACAATTGTCTGCCACTCTTTCCATAGGGATTCTAGACAATTGTCTGCCACTCTTTCCATAGGGATTCTAGACAATTGTCTGCCACTCTTTCCATAGGGATTCTAGACAATTGTCTGCCTTTAAGTGTTATCAGTAGGCTTTCTCAATGTGTGTTCTATCTAACGGCAGTGTTTTCTTCTCATCTCTTGTTCCACTGAAACAAACCTGGTCCGTGTCATCATTTCCACATCAGTGATCTTGTCATACCATTTCAATCCTTGTGTTCTACGTAATCACCCTTTTCTGAAAGTCGGTATCTCACTTGGTTATAATTTTTGTTGTACTGTATGATTCACAACCATAGATTAGGACCGCCCTTAGATTTAGTTGCGAATTCTTATTTTTGTGTTGGACTTGCTTTCTTTTTGTCCCCATACATTCCCCAGTGCAATGAAAGCTCCTCTAAACTTTTGTATTCTTATTTTGACATAATTGTCTGTCCCTCCAACCAACAAGTTGCCGCCAAGTTATACGTATGAGTTAACATCTTCTAGAGATGTTTTTCGAAGTATTAAATATGTATTGTTATAAATAATAAGCGGAGGTAAACAAAAATAGGTAATACGTCTTACTCATTATAGAACACAATCAACTGCCTACGTTACGACCACAAGACCTTCGTCAGGGACAAACGATCACAAACAGAAGAGAAACGAAAGTGAGAGCTAAGTGAAATGCATTAAAAAAATTAAAATGATATGACCGGTAAACGGGGGAACGCTGATGTTGCTCTCGTGAAATCCAGAATGAACATTCAGGCTACTCGAATAAATCATAGTAAGTAGTGACGCGCCTGAACACAATTGAAAACTCGAACTAATAGGACGTTTTACACCTGTAGATTTTAGCAGACAATAAGATTTGATTGTACTGAGGAGCAAACTGCAAGGATATACAAATAATACACTTAATTTAATAAGCGAGAGAATAAACGTGCCCGACATTTGGGAAACAGAAAGCGTAACCTCTGCCATTACTCGGTATCAGTCCAGGACCAGCTCTATGGGGATGTCAGCAGCCTCAGGTTAACCACTGCTTTCTTCAATCGAATTCATTTTGAAGAGAAAAAAAAAACATAAATATATTCCAGTGTCGGTGATGCATGTTCTGTAGGAGCCCCGTACAGCACCCAGGGCCTCTTTGACACAAAGCAAGAACATGGCTCCTGCACACTCAGTCATGTCGTACAAGGCGACGAACAGTGAGGAATGCAGTTAGCGACCCATAGCTAGACTGCTTGCGCCAGGGTCAGCGAACCAGAGCTGACCAAGACCCTACTCCACCTCCAAGTGGTGGTCCTGGAAACAGGCTGCATCACTGCAGTCTCGATGAGAAAGTAGGGATCGAAGAGGGAAGGCTAACCCGGTCCCAAAAA
This sequence comes from Oreohelix idahoensis, assembly GCA_024509875.1. Taxonomy (NCBI): domain Eukaryota; kingdom Metazoa; phylum Mollusca; class Gastropoda; order Stylommatophora; family Oreohelicidae; genus Oreohelix; species Oreohelix idahoensis. The sequence goes on along the minus strand of JAMPIV010000324.1, from coordinate 49,702 downwards.
TACCGTGCTGAAGTCGGATGTGTCGGGCCGAAAGGCGCAAATATCGCAGCTTTGCTGTAAACGGGCACAACGCAACCAACATCCTTTTCAGGACGAACGAAGAAGAAGTAACAAGGTGACTAATATGAGGCTGGCAATTTCATCGTGTAAAACACATTGCTACAGAAACCACATGTGTAAGAGCATGACAATGATTGGTGCAGGCTTCCTGGAAGGGGACCTACTGTAGTGGTGCTCCCATGCTCCATAAGGAGTGACAAGGAAAATGAATGATGTTATGTAGGACAGTACTTCTTCTTCTTCCTCTTCTTCTTCTACGTTGGTCCTAAAAGGACGTTGGTTGCGTTGTGTCCGTTTACAGCGAAGCTGCGATATTTGCGCCTTTCGGCCCGACACATCCGGTTTCAGCATGGCATTTTTTGGACCGGGTTTGCCTTCCCTCTTCGATCCCTACTTTCTCATCGAGACTGCAGTGATGCAGCCTGTTTCCAGGACCACCACTTGGAGGTGGAGTAGGGTCTTGGTCAGCTCTGGTTCGCTGACCCTGACGCAAGCAGTCTAGCTATGGGTCGCTGACTGCATTTATCACTGTTGCTGCGTCTTCGTCTTCGGTCCCGGAAACAACAACAAGCTAGCTTGTTCTTATTGGGACAGTACAATAATCAGAGCATTGTGCAGACAAATAGTGTAACAGTAAATAAAGTAAGGTTTTAATAAATAATGCGATTAAAAAACCTACATCTAAACAACACACACACACACACACACAAAATAACAACATATGGTCTTCGTGTTGCTCAAAGAATGGTTCTATTCATGAATACTTTCGCATGTTCTTTAGATTTAGTGACAAATTACATAGGAAGCTGCCTTGTACAGAATCTTACTTTTCACGAACCGTACTAGCCGGCGTAGGTGATCATGTATATTCACAACGTGATGTCCTACCTACTGTTTATCAGTTGTGTTGTTGACACCTTTACCAGTCATAATGTCTGACTGTTATTATCATCTTGCTTAATGTCATCTTTTTCGCCTATCAGCCCGGTACAAATATCCAGTTTCATTCACAAATACTTTCCACACTCTCATGTAAGCGTCGCAATCGTTAGGGAGACCCATGGATTTTCTGAATTCCTGCAGACGATTAGAAACAAACCAAATCCAGCCTTGGTTATCGAAGCCGAAAGTATCTGGCCACTGCATGGTGTAATCATCTCTAACAAGTAATGTTTGTGTGTTCAAAATTACTTTATCCATACCTACATTTTGATCGGACATGTCTTTTTCCGAGTCCCAGAAATATACGGCGTTGAGACCTAGAGCGCCATAATATAGATGTTTGCTTCCGTGACCTATTCCACCACTTTGAGACACCTTTGAACCCACTAGACGAACTCCATCAGAACGGCCAAATCTGAGACTTGATGTTGGAATTTGGTACAGATTGAAACCAGCGAGAGCACAATAGTAGACGTTTTTAAAATCTGGAGACATGGCTATGCCATCCAGAGCCACGGGGAAATTATAGCTTTTACCGTTGATGTTAAGTGTTTCTGCACTTTTCCCTTCGATTTCCATTGACGGGTGGTGTATGGTAAATGCAGTGCGCGTGTTGAAATCAAACACAAGCAAGCGAGCATCGTTAGCGTCGGTGATATAAGCGAATCTCACCTTTCCATCCACGTAGTCCAGGACGATATCATTCAGGAAGTTATTGGTGGGGCTAACCACATCTGCCGGCAGTTCATATTTCTGGACTAGTGAGTCGGTTTCTAGGTCATAGACCACAATTTTAGCAGGACACAGGTTCAGTGTCTGCCCTATTCGACCTATATCTATAACGTACATGAGACCAGTGTTGGGATCAATCTCCATACCCTGTACGTATTGTAATGCATTACAGTCGCCTTGTTTCTGGGCTGCCCAAGTCGGGTATGGTCTGAGCTTGACTTGGCCATCCACGTTTACCACCTTGGCGAGTGTAACGGGATGACCAGAAGTCCAAAACCACCTCGGAATTGTCAGGTAGACACAATCATAATACACCTGCAAATAAATAAATGACATTGAATCAGTTTTAAATATATCAATGCATGTGTCATGTAACAAAATGCACAACAGAAACGTTCTGATCGAGAAGAATATTTTAATGAATTTATCAGTCGAATTAGAGAACAACGTTAGACCTAAATCATATTCACATTCAGAAATACTGCACGTCAGTAAACTTCTTCGTATCTTCTTCTTCATTCAGCCTCGGACGTCAACTTGAATATTTTCAAAGAAAGCAGTGGTCAGTTTGAGGCTGTTGACACTTCCGTAGAGCTGTTCCAGGAATGGCACTCGTGAGACGGTGGGGGAGGGGGGGAGACCTTCTTTGCTCCGAGTAAATCCTGGTTTCTGAGGGGACAAGGAAAGAATATAACTACTATACTGTGAGGCATTTCGTACTCGAGACCTAAATGTCTTTTATATTTGGACATGCGCCCTAATATAACCGATGTATTTTTTTAACCTCTGTCACGAGAGGGTAGTTATTATTGAAATATTTAGTATCCTGGACAAAAAGTTGTATCAGGTGATACAAGGATAGTGCCAGATAAGAGACTGGTCTTATCAGAAATACCCCCTTTTCTGAAAAGAATAAGGGTGTATCGACATCAAAGGTAGGATCAAGCTGTATACGTTTCTGCAGATAGACGCATAGGTCACATCAAGTCAGCATTAACATAAGTCAGTTTACTGTGAACATACAAGTATATTCCTCCAAGTCCTTAGTTATAACTAAATGCCCATGATTCGCCTCCATACATTTATAAGGTCGTGTGTAACATACTAAGTAATATATCAATCAATACAGTAAAACAATGTCTTTCATCCTTCCTTATGTTCCTGGTGTGTGGTCCATTCCATCAAGAAATAATTCTTTAAAAGCTTTTCTACAATTATGGACACACTCTTGAAACCATTCTCAATCGATTTGAATATTTTCACAAGCTTGGCTTTTGCCTCCAGAAAATTACACAGTAGTTCAAACACGTTCTACACACTTTCTAGCACACACTGTAATTAATCCATAAAAATACATATATATGTATATATATATATATATATATATATATATATATATATATATATATATATATATATATATATATATATATATATATATTCTTTCGTACCCTCAGGCACACACAATCGAGCTGTTAATGGTTGTAATGGTCTGCTCTCAGATACATAAGGCAAAAGCCCTATGCATTAACACTTTTGTTACCGCTCACCGTGATTTAAAAAAAAAATGACTGGCCTCATTTCGTTAGCATACACGTTATTTATAGTGTGAGGTCGGGCGTCCGAGGGGTTGACCTGCTCGCTAATATTTGCATCCGAAATATTTGTAAAATCTGTCTTGTTGTGCAAATCAGGAAAACTTAGATTTTATTTATCTACGTTATTTCTGGAGCGATTTTCTTCATCTCAAGCTTTAAATACGCTCTGTATTATTCTACACCTTCCTAGCTAATAATCTGTTACTTTCCTAAATGCATTTTATTCTATGCGTACTTTAAATAGCCAAATTATGGACTAACCTGAGGCTTCGATGCATTCAACCAAAGATTTCTCCAGTACTATACCACTAGTCGTGAAAGTCTCTGCACAGACGTGTAGAGCAACATTCCCGTTGTAGAATTAGAGACCTCTTCCAGGTGGTACTTCTTTCCTACTTATGTAATTAAATGGCATCCTTCACTCGGTGGCACGGATTAGTCCTAGCCATTTTGTCTGTTCACTGCTTTTGTAAACACGGTCAGTGTATCAAGCAGTTATCATAAAGTATGGCGCGCGGTTTCGTCAGAGTTACAGAAGGACGTGTTGTGAAAACAGAACACTTCACGACAATAGCCTCTCCATTCAAAAGCGTAAACTCTCTGTTGAAGCTTCCTGTCTGGATTAACAATCACTGCATTCTCCCATTTAGGGGTTCACTCTGCCTTCCTACTCTCCTGGTTTCCTTCAGGTGGGTGCCTACTTAAGAAATCTGCCCCAACATTCTGAGATCCAGTGATATCCACCGCATGTTGTGTAAATAAACAGCATATGTGCTGCTGCCTGTCTAATTGCTGATTATCACTAATATTCACCTTTTTCACCACTCTGAGTCTGTACAATAACATGTCCAGAGATAATAGATGTTCCTCAAAAGTTCCGTTGCTATGAGAATATCATCCATGAAATTATTGTTAGCTGGGTTTTGTAAGGGATCCAGTAAATTCCTCATCATCCTGGAGAAAACACTCGGAGTATTCTTCAAACCAAAAGGCAACATAATGAATTCATAGTGCCCCTCCGAACTGCAAAAAGCTAGCATGTGTCTGATCTCAGGCTTGACGGGGATCTGGTAATACCCTTTACTTAGATTCGCTTTAGACTCTGTTATATCCTTAAATCTCCTGTAATCCAGGCAGAGTCTATTTTCACCAGGGGGTTTCCTCAGCTAAACCTCCCTGGCACTATAATAAGTCATATTGGGAAATGAACTTTCCTGCACCAAGAAATCAATTCTCCCTTAAGTATTTCCATATATTCTCAGTCCATGTCCGTGTCAATACTTCCAATGAACCGTGATGGGGGCCGGCGAACTACCAATGTTGCCGGCGCCCGTATAATGCTAATTTAATAGCCGTATAGTGGAGTTGGCTTTGCATCAGTCAATTTGGTCACACAAACCAATCGTCCGCTACCTATTTTCTTGGATATTCCCTGTAGTTTCGTTATCAAGGGTGGCTGACTAACCACAGTTCTATTTATAGCCAGTTCCTGGTATTCCGAACAGATGGGTGTCGGTATGGGATGGGTTGTGTCCCCTCTCTGTACAACACGGAGAGTCGCCAGGGTAACCGGTTTATTGGAAGACTTTTTGTGCGAAGGTGCTGTCCTATCCACTATGTCTACGTTTTTATGTTTATTTTCAGGCCTATGTCCGCCCCAATGCGTTCCTAGATCCTGTTGATTTTGCCAACTTGTGGGATTCACCTTGCTACATTGAGCACAAGCAGTCACATACTGAGCTATGTCTTCAGCAATGCCTGGCCAATAATGATTCACAGATGTCCTTTGACAGGTAGTACCGATTTTTATATGTCCACCGTCTGGTACAACATGTGCTAATTCCATAACTTTGTCCCTATAACTCAATGGCAGTACTAACTCTCCATGCCCATTTTCTCCTGCTCCAGCTTTCCTGTAAAGCAATCCATCATTCATATAAAACTGTCCTTTCTTAGGGGGGTTATGGCTGTCTGGCAATTTACCAAAGCAAGGTTTTAAGGTGCTATCTTTAGCTTGGGCTTTTTTCATCTTTCTCGGATGAATGTTTAGTGGAATTCCCTCCTCCTTCTTAGGGATAGACCTGGTCTGGAGCGTTGCCATGATCACAGGTTTTATTGGGGTACCCAAGAAGACATATCTTCTTCCTATCACCAGCGGGTAACTAGGATCATCACACACTGCCGCACTAATCACTCCTTCCACGTAGCGAGTTCTGACATTGATCCTTGCTATGGGAAGTGTCATGGTGGCTGTTCCTTTCAATCCCCTTGTATCTCCACTTTTTCTGTGGTATATTGATCAGGGTGCACTAGAGATGCACTCAAGACTTTTATATGACTCATATTCCAATCCTGAATTGCACAGACATCTTATTTTAGTTCCGTTACATATTACTTCTTCACAGGTAGGGATGATGGAGGTTTGTCGGACTGGCTGTCAGTTCCTTCCTTCCATTGTCCACTGTTATAAGGCATGCAGCGTGATATGGAGGGACTTTCTTACCACAATCCAGTGTATTGTGATTGTTCATTTTGCAAATTTTGCACCACTTATCTCCCTGTCGGTAGTGTTTCTTATCTTGTACCTGAGGGTTCCTGTCTCTTTGGTCATATTTAGGTTTTTCATAACCTTGGTTATGTCTGTGTTGTTGGTCCCTATTGTCATACTCATTCTGGTTTGGGGGTGGCGTACTATTTTCTCCTTGCTTCTTCTTAATTCCTGCTATCTCTTTCTGAGCTGCCCGATATCTCTCAGCAACTGTTAAAATTTCCCCCAATCTCTCTGCACCTTGTTCCATAAGAAATTTTCTCATATCTGAAGGCATAGACTCTCTCACTTGTTCCATCATGACCATTTCTTTTAGGTCCTGACATTTTCCCAGAGCAGTCCACTTCTCCAAGTAGGTTTCTAATCTGGCAGATAATTGGTGGTAGGTTTCTCCAGAAAGCAGCTTAGCAGTTCTGAATTTCTTCCTGTAAAATTCTGAGTTCTTTTCATATCGAACCAGCAATGCCTGCTTCAAGATTTCATAATCTTCCTGGTCTTCTTTTCCGAGTTTGGCATAAACTTCATAAGAAACTCCCTTCAGCCCTTGTGATAACTTAAGGCTCCATTTCTCTTTCTCTAGACCATAGTTACTTGCCAACCTCTCATATCTACTTAGATATGACTAAATTTCATCCACGTTCTCCACAAATGGATCCAAGTGAAAGTTCATGGCTCCATTTAAGGGACCTTGACTTGCACTAGTGTCAGAGGTAGTAGGACTACTTCCATTACCTGTAACATTTCCTTGAAGTTCTAGCTCTTTCAATCTCTATTCGTGCTCCCTTTGCAACCTCTTTTCCTCAGCCTCCCTTTCAGCAACCTGTCTTCTTTCCTCAGCTTCTAATTTCTTAGCCTCCCTATCAGCTTCTATTTGTAATCTCTTAGCTTCAGCTTCTATTCGTAATCTTTTAGCTTCCCTATCAGCTTCTAGTTGTAGTTTCCTTTCTGTTTCCAACTTCTTATCTTCTCTTTCTATAAAATTGTCACACTCAGTAGTGACATATTGAATACGAGCCTCCCCACTTAACCCAAACTCCTTTGCCGACTGCGCTGTAGCAGATCGAAACTTTGCCAAGTCTGCCATACTCATACAATACTAACTTGCAGACACTCAAACTCTCTTATAGACCAAAACACTAATTAATACAAAACTAATTAATTAAAAGACTACTGTCAGTTTATCCAGTCACCACAATTTTAGTTTGTACTCAATGGTACAACAAAGTGCTCTATTTAATTTGAGTTTCCCTACAATTAATGTTATTATTTATTAAAATTTACTTCTACTGCTATTTCAGAGGATATAAGTAATACTATAAGAATGAATTTCTCAAAGAAAAGACCCCAGGGTGGTAAATGAATCCCAGGACTGAGACCCCAGTGTAACAAGAGGGTAGTTGTTATTGAAATATTTAGTATCCTGGACAAAAAGTTGTATCAGGTGATACCAGGATAGTGCCAGATAAGAGACTGGTCTTATCAGAAATACCCCCTTTTCTGAAAAGAATAAGGGTGTATCGACATCAAAGGTAGGATCAAGCTGTATAAGTTTCCAGGTATGTTGATATAATATGTTCCTGGATTCCTATGGGATCCCTCTCAAGATCCTCCTATGATTATATTATTATTATTATTGACTCTGCTAGGGGGAATTAACTAAATTATTTACCAACAAGAAATGTAACTTAACTTAAAGAATTTAAGTAAGTCTGCTGGCAAATATTTACAATTTATTTTTACATGTTTTCTTTTTGTGTGAAAATCTTTCACTGAATTCAAAAGGTGATTACAAAATTAAATAAATAAAAACACTTGCAAATCGGTAAAATTATTTACAGTCTTTTATCTTTGTATGAACGTTCTCCTTTCTAGGCTGAAATCACTGTAGGTGTAGACTGTCTGTACTTTATGATTTATTTTATCTTCTTCACAATTATTGGAATTAAGTAACCACTGATTAGGACGTTTGCCTAGCGAAAATGCACTGTTTATTCATCATAGTCTATCTAGTTTATGGTGATGCTGTGATAAACTATACAGTAGCCTTGGTTGGCTACTTAGCTTGAGGTCTTGGTTTGGTAGTCTGTTCAACCTTGGGTCTGGCAAGAAGACTGTCTCGTCCAGGCTTTTGGATCTGGGTGACCGGCTGTCATGAAGTAACGTCTGCATCACAACACGAATTCTGCATAACTCTGACCACACCGTGCGCCATATGCAAGATACACAGACCAATCAGAACGCTCCGTTATGCCGTGTTTACTATAGCCTTGGATAAATAAAATGGAAGTCCAAATATGTGCAAACAAGTATCGAAGTACAATTAACTACGGCATTATGAAAGAAGTATCACCTGGAAGAGGCTACCAAAAAGATATTAGGGATGTTGCTCTACCCATAAGTACTAATACTTTTACAAATACTGATATAGGACGGGAGAGATCTCTAATTGAATGCATCGATCCCTCAGGTTAGTCCATTATTTAGCTGTGTAACGTACGCATAGAATAAAATGCATTTAGGAATGAAAAAGGCTGTTAACTAGAAATATGTAGAATAATATAAGGCGTATTTTAAACTTTAGATGAATAAAATCGCTCCAGGAATAACTTAGATAAATAAAATCTTAGTTTTCCTGATTTGTACAATAGGCAAAATTTACCAATATTTTCTGAACACAAAACACATTCGTTAGGGAACCACCTCGGACGGTCGACGTCACCCTATATATATAGAGCGTGTCTAACAGAATCAGGTCAGTCACAATATTTGAAAGCGACAGCGAGCGGCAAAAGAAAGCAAGTGTTAGTGGAAGCGATTTGCCTTCTGTACTTGAAAGCAGACCTTAAAAAGCCATTAACAGCTCGTCTGTGTGTGTGCCTGAGGGTAAGAACGAACATACATACATACATACATACATACATACATACATACAAACAAACAAACAAACAAACAAACAAACAAACAAACAAACAAACAAACAAACAAACAAACATACATACATACATACATACATACATACATACATACATACATACATACATACATACATACATACATACATACATACATACATACATACATACATACATACATACATACATACATACATACATACATACATACATACATACATACATACATACATACATACATACATACATACATACATACATACATACATACATACATACATACATACATACATACATACATACATACATACATACATACATACATACATACATACATACACATACATACATACATACATACATACATACATACATACATACATACATACATACATACATACATACATACATACATACTTACATACATACATACATACATACATACATACATACATACATACATACATACATACATACATACATACATACATACATACATACATACATACATACATACATACATACATACATACATACATACATACATACATACATACATACATACATACATACATACATACATACATACATACATACATACATACATACATACATACATACATTACATACATACATACATACATACATACATACATACATACATACATACATACATACATACATACATACATACATACATACATACATACATACATACATACATACATACATACATACATACATACATACATACATACATACATACATACATACATACATACATACATACATACATACATACATACATACATACATACATACATACATACATACATACATACATACATACATACATACATACATACATACATACATACATACATACATACATACATACATACATACATACATACATACATACATACATACATACATACATACATACATACATACATACATACATACATACATACATACATACATACATACATACATACATACATACACACACACACACACACACACACACACACACACACACACACACACACACACACACACACACACACACACACACACACACACACACACACACACACACACATACATACATACATACATACATACATACATACATACATACTGAAGCACATTAAAAACGCACCACCTGTATAATCCAGGAACAGAGTGTGAAATGTAAATATAAGTTTGTACAAGTTTACATATTTGGAATCTTTATTCATTTTCCTATGAATCCATGCTGGTCATTAATTTGTACATTTGATTGTTATGAAATTCATTGCATTCTGTGCAGGCAAGGGAGAAAACCAAAAATACAAAAAAAATGCACGTGCGTTATCCTGCTGGAGAAGCTGCAAGTCTGGATAAATTGTGAACGCAGGAGCAACCAGTGCATCCAGAACCTCATCTCGATATGTCACAGCATTAACATTTCCACGGAAGACGTGAAGAGGCAAGTGATGGTGAAAACTGAATCCTCCCCAAATGTGAATACTGCCACCTCGAAATCGGTTGACACAGCAATCTGCAAAGCGCTCTTCACACCGTCGCTAAATCCGCATACGTCCATCTGCAAAGGATATGTTGAATCTGTTCTCGTCTGTGAATAGGACAGCATTCCACTGCAGTCTAGTCCATCTGATATGTTGCTCTGCCCATTGCAGGCGCTGCTAACGATGTCTGTGAGTCAAGTTTGGCCCAACATAAGGTCGTCTTGCAGTAAGGCCTGTATCTCTGAGTCGTCGTATGACTGTCATTCGAGAGACTTGCCTATGTCTACCCACTATTGCTCTTGCTGTTTGACTTGCCGGGAGAGTACGATTCCTTAGGTGACTCAGCACAATATGACGATCTTGCGCAGGGGTAGTAACTCGTGGTTGGCCACTCCGAATTCTATCCCGGGCACTGCCAGTGGTTCCGTAACGTTCATTGAGACGTACAATAGTGCTGTGGTGTCAATTCATCCTTCTGGCAATGGCCCGCGAGCTCATTCCGGTCTCCAACATACCAATGGCTCGTTGGCGGTCGTTTTCAGATAGTCGTGGCATTTCAAGCACATGTACTGGGTGTTTTGTCTCAACGGCCTTTTTATACCGAGTATACTGCCACAACGCGTACACATTTTCAGGGTCATAGCTGTTGGGAATCGTGTTGCACGTGTAACTTTCATCGTTTTCATGTAGTCTGTACAACCCCCCGTGGGTTGAATCTTGCACTTTTCATTCCAGCAGCCATTCGCTCTCTACCTCATGGCAAACACGGGGAAAATCCATTCCCACACTTTTTTTTGCCAGCTTCTCGGCATCAGTATATATAATAGTGGTGCGTTTTTAATGTGCTTCAGTATATTATATATATATATATATATATATATATATATATATATATATATATATATATATATATATATATATATATATATATATATATATATATATATATATATATAATTATGTGTATTTCTAGGGATTTATCCACCTGTACGATAGGAAGTGTGTTGATGTGTTAGAAAATTACAGTGTGTTGCTGGTGAATTTACAGGCTTGTGTGTAATTCTGGAGGCAAAGCCAGCCTTGGGAAATATTCAAAATAATTGAGAATGATGGCCAAAGTGTGACTGTAAGTTTGAAAATGTATTTAAAGAAGTATTTCTTAATGGAATGAGACACATACCGGGAACAGAAGGAAGGATGAAAGTAATTGGATTACTGTATAGTTTGATATATTACTTAGTAGTTTTATTCACGACCAAATTATTATAGGGAGGCGGATCAGGGGAAAAGGATTATAAATAGAGATGTAGAAGAAATTTTTGATCACAGTGAACTGAATTGATTGTTGCTACTATATTATATCTTGTGCATCTACCAGGTCTGTCTGAAACTGTCTATCATCCCTATCTGTGTCATAGAGGGATTTGGATAGAGAAATACAGGGATTGCATTTAACTTCGTTTCAGGTTTTATCCTGTAAACTTAACAAATATACAAGAGGCATCTCTTACTGAGGTTACGATGGATGCAGTGCCGGTCTATGTCAGAGGGTCAGACATCTCGTGTATACCACTTGGAAGAATTTCAGCAAATATTTATATCCAATATCAGAGGGAGCCATCTTCAGTGACTCAGATAAGTTGTCCACAAAGGCAACTGTACAGCATATCCCAGTTCACCAAACATAAAATAACACATTTTATGATGACTATAGCAGTGTAGATCTTCAATCAGAACTGTGAAATTAACAAAGATTACTTAATCAGAGAGAGACCAACCAAGCAAGACCCTCTCCATAGTGATAGACATCTTAATTCAGGGAAAGACTTTGTTGAACATTTTATTATTTATTTAATGTTGTAATATGATTTCTTTTAAAACTTTTGAAACAGAAAAGAGCAAATGTACAAATAAATTGTAAATATTTACCAGCAGACTTACTTAAATTCTTTAAGGGGAGGTTTCACCCATATTTTGGCATTTTGTTTAAAAATTATCATTTTTACAATATTGATGCTACAGTTTAGTGTCACCATTTTTCTACCTAACACTATGTTTTTTATTGCAGTTTTCAGCTTACAAATATTTTAAATTAATTTTTCAAATACGTATGTTCAGCCACAAATCAGCTAATTATATATGCAAAAAATTTATTTTGTTATAACTTTTTTATTTATTAACATATTTTAATAATTTTTTTCGGTATTTAGTCCAGCCAGGGCATTAGATTAAAATTTTTAAAAGTTATGAACCTTAACATAAAATAACATTTCATTGGCTGAAACTTCTCATGATTGTCACAAAATCGCCAGCTTCAACCAATCAGAATCAAGCTTACATTGGGGCTTGGCTGGCTGATTTATTTACTTCGTACTCACTTCCTGTGTCATTGTGAAGCAGAATTAGCGATTACTGTGAAATTTATAGTGATTTCTTATTTAATAAAATGGATTGTGTTAATAAATCAACAGCATCAGGTAAAAGAAGGAAGGATAGGCCCATTAAGAGGAAATTTAGAGGTAACAGATATTCTGGTTCTCTTAAACAACCGAAAGTCACAGCCACGTGTCAGACAAACGAAATAAGCCTAGGCCTATCGTCAAACTGTCATTCTCAGCCAGATGAACGTAAAACTCTAAACTCATCGGCATCATTCTGCAAATTAAATAGTGTTAAAACTACAGCTGTGAAACCCACTGATCCTGAAACTATTGAAGGATACAGAATTATCAGCATTGAAAACGTCTTGGATTTTGTTAAACAGTTCCCCTGTCCAAAGTGTTTGACATCACCTGTCACTACAAACAGTGAGCAGAACCAGTTTACAGAGTCTTTATACACAGTGAATGAGACTCACTTTGGCCTGTCAAGTTCATTTACTTTCACTTGTATATTTTGTTGTGACAGTTTTCAACTATCTTCATCTGCTGAAAATATAAATTTAAGATTCCAGATGTCAATGTTTAGCATAGGAATAAACAAAGAAAAAAGTAAACGTTTTCTGACAAATATGAATATGCCTCCACCAGTAGCATCAGCAACACACAGTGAGTTGAAAAGGAAAATTTTGCATGCTACAAAAAGATGTGCAGAAGAAAGTATGCATTCTGCTGTCGAAGAATTAAAATCAGATGTTAAGACAAATGAAGTTACTGTGTCATGTGATGGCACCTGGCAACGGCGAGGCTTCTCAAGTAAAAATGGCATAGCAACAGTTCTATCTGTGAACCCAGTGAGAGCAGCAAAAGTTATTGATGTAGAAATTTTGTCCAATTACTGTGATGCTTGCAGTAAGGCTAGAAAGAAATACAAAACAGATGAAGAATTTGAAGTGTGGATGACAGGTCATAAATCATGCCAAAAAAATCATGAGGGTGCCTCTGGTCTGATGGAATCAAATGGAATGATTAATATTTTTAGAAGATCTGAGGAAAAACATGGTTTGAAGTATGTAAAATATCTTGGAGATGGGGATTCAAAAAGTTTTAAATCTGTTGCCGAGGCAAAGCCACAAATGTATCCGGGACTTCAAATCAAAAAATTAGAATGCTGCGGCCATGTTCAGAAACGAATGGGACGACGTCTCCTTGATAAAGTTGCAGAATGTAAAGGTAAGCAGTATGAAGAAGATGGGAAAAAGTATAAAGGTATTGGAAATTTTGGAAGATTAACAAAGAGTGCTATTATGATAATACAAGGTCATTACAGTGCCGCAATAAGAGGAAATATTGGTTCAATTTCCAATATGAAAAAAAGCATAAGAATACCAACAAAGATAATGGATATGCAGGTGGTGGATTCTAATGTGAGTATGACAATTTTAAGGCATGTTTTCCCTGTATTTTGCTTATTTCTACGATATTGTTTTTCAGCAATTTTTATGACATCATGTCAGGATTACTCAAAATATTTTAAAGCTAAAGGCATTAAACTTTGCACACTGTGATCTCATACTGTAGTGCTTGTCCCCTTCTAATTTTAAAAGTATGAACCTGTAACTTTTTTATCAGTGAATTTTTAAAGTATCTCTACCCTGTATTTTTATCAAGAAAAATGGGTCTAATTTTTGAAAATTCATAAAAAATCACTCAGACAGTTTATGAAGATGAAACTAGAAGGGAGTCTTGAGAATGCTGTGATCTATGTGCAAGCCAAATTCCAATGTCCTATCTTTGCAAATAAAGTGTGCATCTTGACACAAAAAAGTTTCTATTTTTAGTAACAATATGCAAATTAGGACCCAATATAATTATTTTCCAATGATTCAGCATTTTTTATTAGATGCTTTGATGTCCTAAACATGCCCAAAAAAATTGGAGCTTGTAAAGTCAAAAATAAAAAAAATATAATTTTAGGTGAAACCTCCCCTTAAGTTAAGTTACAGTCCTTGTTGGTGAATTTAATTAAATAATTACCCCTAGCAGAGTTAATAACAATAATAACTACCATATTAACAGAGGAGGATCTGGAGAGGAAGCAAATAAGGACTCAGAGTACTACATTACCATCTTCTCTAGGAACTTATACAGCTTGACCCTACCTTTGTTGTCTATACACCCTTACTCTTTTCAGAGAAGAGGGTATTACTGATAAGACCAGACTCTTATCTGGCACTATCCTGGTATCATCTGATACACCTTTATGTCCAGAATATCTTATCAAATTCTATAACCATCTACCCTCTCGTGACACCGGCCCTGTATCATTAAAGGGCACTCGCACCTCTGAATCCTATAATGGAGTCTGGCTCCTAAAGGTGGCAGGTAATTGCAGGATGTAACCTGAAAATATATTTAATTTCACCACTATATTGCCTATCTCTATCTCTTTATTTCAGAAGTAGGAGATGAGAGATAGTTTCAGACGACAGAGTGCAGATAGACGCACAGGTCACATCAAGTTAGCATTAACATAAGTCAGTTCACTGTGAACATATATTCCTCCAATTCCTTAGTTATAACTACCTGCCCATGATTCGCCTCCATACATTTATAAGGTCGTGTGTAACATACTAAGTAATATATCAATCAATACAGTAAAACAATGTCTTTCATCCTTCCTTATGTTCCTGGTGTGTGGTCCATTCCATCAAGAAATAATTCTTTAAAAGCTTTTCTACAATTATGGACACACTCTTGAAACCATTCTCAATCGATTTGAATATTTTCACAATCTTGGCTTTTGCCTCCAGAAAATTATAGAGTAGCTCAAACACGTTCTACACATTTTCTAACTTACTACTTACTTAGTCGTTCCCCTTCTACCGTGAGGTGTAGAGGTTTGGAAGAGAGAGCGCCAGACAATTCTATCAGCTGTCTTCTTCCTGGCCTGGTTCATTTTCTAACACACACTATAGTTAATCCATATATATATATATATATATATATATATATATATATATATATATATATATATATATATATATATATATATACACACACACACATTCTTTCGTACCCTCAGGCACACACAATCGAGCTGTTAATGGTTGTAATGGTCTGCTCTCAGATACATAAGGCAAAGGCACTACGCATTAACACTTGTGTTACCGCTCACCGTGATTTAAAAACAAATGACTGGCCTCATTTCGTTAGCATACACGTTATTTATAGTGTGAGGTCGGGCGTCCGAGGGGTTTCCCTGCTCGCTAATATTTGCATCCGAAATATTTGTAAAATCTGTCTTGTTGTGCAAATCAGGAAAACTTAGGTTTTATTTATCTACGTTATTCCTGGAGCGATTTTCTTCATCTCAAGCTTTAAATACGCTCTGTATTATTCTACACCTTCCTAGCTAATAATCTGTTTCTTTCCTAAATGCATTTTATTCTATGCGTACTTTAAATAGCCAAATTATGGACTAACCTGAGGCCTCGATGCATTCAACCAACGATTTCTCCAATACTATACTACTAGTCGTGAAAGTCTCTGCACAGATGTGTAGAGCAACATTCCCGTTGTAGAATTAGAGACCTCTTCCTGGTGGTACTTCTTTCCTACTTATGTAATTAAATGGCATCCTTCACTCGGTTGCACGGATTAGTCTTAGCCATTTTGTCTGTTCACTGCTTTTGAAAACACGGCAGACGGTTCCTTCTGATTGGTCAGTGTATCAAGCAGTTATCATAAAATATGGCGCGTGGTTTCGTCAGAGTTACAGAAGGACGTGTTGTGAAAACAGAATACTTCACGACAACCTTCTCCATCACAACACTACGTAAGAGAGTTGTCTTCAAGCCTGAGCTAACGAGTCTCAAGTCGAGTCTCAAGTCTCTTAGTATAAGTCTAAAGTCGAGTCTTAACTCTCTTAGTACGAGTCTCAAGTCGCTCAGTACAAAGCTCAAGTCCCTAATACTAGCTTTTAAGTCGAGTCCCGAGTCCAGCCGAATTTTTTTATATACCTAAAACTGTAACTACTAACAAATGCACTTTATCAAACGATCACATAGATCACTATAAATTATAATGAAAAGTGATAATATCTAGTTGTATTATTTTTACTACCTTATTTATGGGCTGCTTTTAATCGATCAAAGTTATTTTTCGTTAACATAAGTTACAAATATTATCCTCTCAACCATACTTCCCGCCACTTCTCCATACCTTCAGCGGTATGGGTGGATTAATACACGTGATCAGTGCTAAATCTGGTGAGTTGTTTTAATGACCTATGCTCCAGTTTTTTTTTGTCCGCCCATATTTATTTCCGTCTGAAATAAGAAAACATTTTCGCTTCCAGTGTGGAGTGTTATGTTTCCATAGTCGACGTATGTTTATTTTACAAAATGTTTAGAGGGACGCTCTGTCTCCCTGGGTTTGTCTAACAAGCGTGTCCAATTATATCATGTAAGCTGAATGAAATGTATGTTGTATCTGTACAATGGAATTTTTAAAAAAAAAAAAAAAAAGGTAAAGGAACCCGTTACACGCCCATTGAGGCATATTGGGAATATGGTGTTAGGCCCATATTATCTTGACCGTCGGCACACGAGGGGTGATGTGGTCGGCATCACGCCGGCCGCCTTAACCTTCCCAGAGTAGCTCTGGTACCCATTCGGGGCTGGGTCGACCCAGGAGCCGTTTGTGGCCTAAAAATTTTTCCGCCTCATCTGGGGATCGAACCATAGACCACTGCGCTAGGAAGCCAGTGCACTAACCACTATAATGGAATTTTTGTCTATGTGATATTTCATTAAACAAAGGCATTTCGGTTTTTCTTTAATTAAAAATACATAATGAATGAGGAACGAGTTGCTTACATCTAAATCTTGAGTCAAGTTTGGAGTGGAGTCACAGTGGCGGCTTAAGTCCGAGTCGATTGACTCGAGTCGACAAAACTTACTTACTTACTTAGTCGATCCCTTCTACCGTGAGGTGTAGAGATTTGGAAGAGAGAGCGCCAGACTATCCTATCGGCTGTCTTCCTCCTGGCCTGGTTCCATTCTAGTCCTCGGTCCTTCAAAGATTGTCTAATGTTGTCCTCCCAGCGAACTCTGGGTCGTCCTGGGGGTCTGGATCCGTGGCTCTTTGTTTCCCATGCTTGTCATGGTAGCCGATCTTCTCCCATTCTGCAGACATGGCCAAACCATCTTAGTTAGGACTGTTCTACTTGGGTCTGCAGGGGGTGGGATTTTAGGCCTTGAGGTATCGTCTGGTTGCGGACCATGTCTCTTCTTGTTACTTCAACCACCTTCCTCAGATATCTCATTTCTGAGGTTTGGATCTGGCTTTTGTGGGTTGTAGTCATTGCCCATGACTCGCATCCATATGTCAAGACTGGGACATAGGTGGAGCGGTATACAGCTATCTTCGTTTTCTTACCAACCTCTCTCTTGCTGAGGAATCCTCGATTTATGGCCTGAAAAAGTCTCCCAATAGCTGCTTTTCGAGTGGCCAACTCTTCTTTGATGCCTCCCTTTCGGTCTATAATAGCTCCGAGATATTTAAAGTGGTCGACCTGCTCCAGGACCTGTTCTCCCAGCTTAATCTGATGTCTTCTTTCTTCTCGTGATATCACCATGGATTTTGTTTTAGAGCTGCTTATGACCATCCCTCTCTTCTCCAGCTCTTCCTTCCATACTTGCAGGTTGGATTGGAGATGTGCCTCTGATTTAGCAATTAGGGCAACATCATCAGCAAAAGCCAGCTCTGAAATACAGATCTGTCTCATCTTCCAGTACCCCACTGAATACTTTCTTGTTCTCTCCTTACATGCCTTGATAACATCGTCCATGAGGAGTATGAAAAGATAAGGTGACAGGATATCACCTTGTCTTACACCAGTGGTGGTCCTGAACTCTTCTGACTTATGATTTGCTGTCCTCACATAATTTCTGCAAGACTTGTAGAAGCTCTGTATAGCATGAATCAGAGGTGCTGGAATGTTCTTCCTTGCCAAACAGTCCCAAAGTTTGCTCCAGATCTATGAAACAAAGATGGATCTTACTCTTATACTCAAGGGCCTTTTCACTCAGCTGTCTGAGTGTGAAGATTAGGTCTTGAGTACTTCGGTTTGCTCGGAATCCGCACTGGAGCTCATTCAATTGTGGGTCGACAACACTGCCACGTAATTTCACCAGCCATTCTCCTTATTACGGCTGTGTCGGTATCCAATACCATAATTCCCGCCGTAAGGTACTTCAGGTCGGTCTGTCACACTTTGCACACCGTCATTTGCGCACTTTTTTCTATTTTCGAGAGAGTGCATTAACTTTCGAGCACAGCTAAGGGGGTGCAACTGTGTTTGAAAGTTAGACAATAATTGTATTGTTTCCCCTTATATGTACTCTCGCGAAAATAGCAAAGTGTGACGGTGTGCATTAAATCAACAGACAATCAAGATACTCTTCTGTCCAGTTTCATTCGCGAAACGGAATTAACTCATAATTTTTCTTAAAAATAAAATTAAAATGTAAGTTTTTTAATTATTTTTTCAAGACAAAATTTTAATTTAAGGTATTGCAGACTTTTTATTATGGATCAAACTGATAACATGGCTAAAAGGAAGTCACGGTCGCGTCATTCATGTGACAAAACGTCTGAACATGCTCTTTTGTGTGACCTCTAACCCCTTCAGCCCTCCGGCAGTATCCTTTCTTTTTTTTCATTTTTCTCACTCATCGCTTTTATTTGGCATAAATCATGCCTTTTCGTCGTTATTTTCACTATTTTGCTCTATGCTAGACATAGCATGATGAATTCTCTAACACGCCACTCCCCTATTGCGGTATTTGCTACGGGAGTAATGCGTATCTTATTGTTTCACACTTCACTCCCAGACTGTTGTTACGATTCGCCAGGTTTGGTGTCCCGGCCAGCGATAATATTTTATCGCCTAATCTGTCTGACCGCCTGTGGAAACGGGGCGGTCAAACATTTGACCCCATTGGAAAGCTGTTGATCATGTTGACACAAGACGATTTTCTGATACGATGAAAGAAGACCATACGGTTTGAACAGACATCTGTCTGGCCGAGGCACACAGATAAAGATGATAAACAGAGGTGCGTCAAAAGTCTTAGGTAACGATATGACATCACTGTGTAAGAGGTCACGCGTGGGTATTAAAATTAATATTTTAAATAAGCGTTGGATGAGTAACGGTAAACTTCCCCACCCAAACAGTGCTAGATAGATTGGATTGGTTCGCCAGAATCTACTATGATTTGATTTGAACATTCGGCGGAAACACAGCTGGGATTTGAAACTAAGGATTGTGAGATATAATCTAACAAACTCGGAGTCACAATTGTCGTGTGGTGCGTATTGGGGCAACTACGACAGTAGTTTTTGACAGGAATAGCCTATGAGATATTAGGTAGAAGGTCTCTAGAAATTGGCTCGTTAAGAAAGAATAAAGACCTATTCGAGATAGGGACAAGAAGACGGGAATGCGAATGCCTTCCACTGGACAATGTTTTCTAATTAATTATGGAAAGATTTCTGTTTCCCCACGACCTTAGCTTCTGCCCTTAGATCCCGTAACAGAAAAAGCCCCCAACCTCATCTGAGTAGAGAAAGATTCCTATAAGTGAATATGTAACACCGACAGCACGAGTGGTACATTAACAAACTAGATAATGATCAAACGATCGTTGGGTTTATTAATGAAATATCCACACATATAGGGTTAGTAATGGTTAGAACGTGATGATGGCGAAAGACGATTCACACAAAACACACAGATGAGATAATAAAATTGCAGTTAATTAAGTAGTAGTTAATTAAGAATGAACTTGTGCAAAGTGAAATGATGATGATGTGATATGATACGTGTTACCAAAATAGTGAGTAATCTACACAATCCATGTGTCTCTAAATGCTTCTCATTGATATGATGATTCACATGTATGCATAAAATGTCCCAAGTTGTTATACGTTATGTCGAGTGGGGTATCTCTAAGTCGAGGACGTTCTGATGAAAACTGTTGTCGGACTGAGAACGTTGACGAGATATATATGTATATTCCTTCACTGTTTGAGTATATCTCTGTAGTGTTGATCAACAGTTAATAGCTGTCATTTGAACAACAGGTCTGTTGTCTAATCTCCCGAGGGTACTGGTCAGGCTGGATATCTTCAAGAAATGTTAGTGGTATGTAGACTCATAATCTTGCGTATGTAGTCGTGATTCATAAAATATACTTTAGAGTCTGCTTCATAGAATGCGCTTAAGAGTGTGTTGCACTTGGTATAAATATGAGATTCCACTTTTGAGCTCTTTTGCTTGACTTCAGATAATAATGATCTTTCGAGTGATTTGAACTTGTGAAGCCTATGTATTGAACTTGTGAGTCAGCAGTATATGGGTGACGAAAAATGCTGCGTCCACCTTCTGACTTGTGGGTGAGACAATATTCCTTTTTAATGGAGGAATGAAAGATGTCCTATGGCGAATTATGCTAGCCAAATGTCCGTTTTGGATAACTTATTTCTGGTTAGACGTCAGACACGTTGCGTGTAGACTCAGACTTCTGATGAACTGAAGACACACAAATGTCTTCGTAGGTTTTTCACATTTAACATCACTGGTTGACTTTCATTCATACTACTGCTCATTATTGATCTGAGTTCGATTCTAATGATGTTAAATATCTTGTGCATGAGAGACTGTGATGATGATGAAGGTGAAGTATGAACTATTAATTACCTCCTATCATCCTATCATCTTCTAGGAAAATCTTCTGATTTTATTAATCAGTTATGAAAAGAATTAATTGAAACTCTATCTTTCGCACATTTAGCTGTGAGGTTAAAATAAACAAAGAATAAGAAAATGTATTAATAATCTGTATAAAATCTACTAACCTTCTTTTCCCTTCGCAAAATCCTTTACGAACACAATTCAACACAGAACTGAATTATTATCCACTCTGAATAAACACGTGTATTTAGGCTAGGCGTTTTAGGGATTGTATCTCTTCCTCACAATGTAAAAACTGGACTCCTCTCTCTAGCGAGCTACGCGGTATTATATCAGAAGTCCAATGTGGGTTTCTTGGATCCGTGACATACAGCTCCGCCCATACAACCAATCCTTAATAGCCCCTCTGGTCACTCATTCACAGGATCGCTCTTGTCCCCTGTCAGTCCAAACGTGGGTGTGGTAATTCGCGACCAACTTTCGTTGCCTGGCTTGTTTGACAAACAGGTAGTGAGATAATTGGCTGGCCAATGCAAAAGGGCTGTCACATTATTCTCTGGTTGTTTATCGTTCCGTGTGTTGGCGGCACTCTTTGTTACCTCCGTCCATTGTCGCCAGCATGCTAACATGTCCTCTTTGTGGCGCCGCCTATTGATTTACATGCCGGTTGGTTTAATCAGCATGAGACGTTTTCACCTGGCCAAGCTGGGCGTCCAATGTGGTGACCTGGCCGAGCAACAAAGATAACCACAGTCCACAGAAATTGTATAATTCCCAGATGTCTGATTTGGATGACCAGATGTGTTTTCACCAGATTTATCCCGATGCAATGTGGGCTTCAAACGATAATGTCAGGTATGGGGACTCAATCAAAAGACTTTATTTTACCACCGATGAAAGAACAAATGCGGTTCTCTAGATACCGGTCGCGAGTAATCACAACGATGAAATAGCAAATGTGGGATAGCAAATGTGGGATGAAAGAGCACCAATGTGGGAAAAAATACAATACGAGAGATGTAGGAAAAGATAGAGCTATAAGGCCTTTGCGCTCGTTTATCACAATAGCCCCCTCCTCAAGTGTGATGTCAATCATACTCAGGAGAGCTTAGCCTTCTTGCTCGGGATTCATTAATCCTTTTCGTCATCTTCGTTTTTCTCTCCGGTTTCCACCCTTTCCACTACTTGTCTGTGCTCTCCGTCCTGCCTCATAGGATGACGGCTTAAAAAATCCGCTCCTACGTTATGTTTTCCTTGGATATAGTCCACTTGGAACGTGTAAGGTTGTAGAACAAGCGACCACCTCATCAGTCTAGCATTCAAATTCTTTGAATTGGCGAGGAAGGTCAGAGGTTGGTGATCACTCTGGATAGTAAATTTCCTTCCGTACAAGTATGCTTGAAATTTTTGTAATCCTCAGACGAGGGACAAACATTCCTTTCCTATTGTGGGATAGTTTTGTTCTGCTCGGTTTAACTTCCGACTCGCGTATGCGACCGGAAAAAGATTTGGCGGGCTTCTGTCGTCCGGCTGTAGTAATGTAGCCCCGATTCCAATGTTACTGGCATCTGTGCGCAAGATGAATTTTCGTGTTAAATCCGGGAGCCATAAAATTGGTTTTGTGGTGAGTTTCTCTTTTAAGAGTGCATATGCGTGTTCACATTCTGCTGACCATGTCACTTTACCCGGGTTGCCTTTCTTGGTTAGCGATGTAAGCGGCGCACAGAGGCTATTGAAATCCTTTATATATCTCTGGTAAAATCCCCAGAGGGATACAAATGACCGGATATCCCTTTTTGTGGACGGTCTCGGTGCATTTCTCAGCTTCTCAACGTTTTGAGTCTCGGGGAACATGGTTCCATGGGTGATAGTATGTCCTAGGAACTCCAGCTGTTCACACCCAACTTGACATTTGGTTGGGCGGGCGGTTAGTCCCGCTTCTCTGAGTCTGTTAAACAGTAAGGATAACGCTGATAAATGTTCTCCAAACGATTCAGTAGCTACTAGGATATCATCCATAAAATTACTGATTGCGGAATGATTCAGAGGATCCAATAGCTTTCGCATCATCCTTGTGAAGACACTAGGCGCGTTGTTCAGCCCAAATGGCATCACATTAAACTCGAAGTGTCCATCTGGAGTACTGAAGGCTAACAGGTTCCTCACCTCAGCTTTTACCGGTATCTGATAGTACCCTTTACTGAGGCCGATCTTTGAAAAATAGCGAGCCCTGCTCAGCTTAGTAAATAGCTGGTTCTGGTTCGGTAACGGTTCTGGCTGGAACTGTGTTAACGCATTCAGCTGTCGGTAGTCAATGCACAGGCGGTGTTCTCCACTGGGTTTGCGTAACAGCACCACTCCCGCACTGTAGGGGGACTCCGACTTCAAAATTATGCCTTCCTTAAGTAAATAATCAATTTCTTGCTTTAATGCCGTCGCCTTGGCATACGGAATTGGATAGGTTCTCATTCGGACAAGCGTAGGATCCGTGACTTCCATGTCAAACTCCATCAGGTTTGTCTGGCCCGGTTTGTCTGTCAGGGAGTCGGCGTGGTTTTCCATCAATCTCCTCACTTTTTCTTGCTGGGCTTCCGTTAGGGTGGAGCTTATTTTCACATCTAAATGTGATTCCTCCTGTATCACCGGGTACTCTACGGATGATAAAGGCTCTTCTTCCATTTGCATAGCAATGGCCATAGTCATGAGGTGCGCTGGTTCGGCAGGGGCTCGCTCGTAAAACTTCTTAAGCAGATTTAAGTGATAATATTTCTGTTTTCCGTTCACTGCGATTTTATAGTTGGTACGAGAAATCTTTTCTACAACTTTGTAGGGTCCCCTCCAGCAAATCTGCAACTTATTACTGCTACTCGGCAGAAGAAGTAGCACCTTCTCTCCTACTGCTAGTTCTCGGTCCTTCGAATTCCGATTGTAATATTTGGCATGTCTCCGCATAGCCTCCCGTACTTTCGCTGTGGCTAATTCCCAGCCAGTCTTCAGACGTTGTTTCAAGTCTGTGACGTACTGGAAGGCTGATGTGACAGTGTCGTCTGCCTTGGCATCTGTCCATGTTCTCAGTAAGGCTTCTAATGGACCTTTAATAGGTCTTCCGAAGAGTAATGTGGCCGGAGGGACTCCCGTTGACGCATGCGGTACTTTCCTGTAAGCAAATATTGTGGCAGGAAGATACTGATCCCAAGTTTCTGGCTTCTCTTGTGCCAACTTCCGAAGAATAGAGGTGAGCGTCCCGTTAAACCGCTCTACTTACCCGTTACTTTGGGGTTGATAGGGCGAAGTATGAATATGCCTAGTCTGGAATATTCTAAGCACCTCCTCTGTCAACTTGCCTCTAAATTGTGACCCGTTGTCTGTGAGAATTTCATGCGGGAAGCCCAATCTAGTAAAGATATTCAGTAAAGCGTCAGCTACATGCACTGAGTCGCATGCTGGCATGGCTATGGCTTCGCCCCACATGGAACAGGTGTCCACTAAGGTAAGGATATGGGAGTTCCTCTTCTTAGTTCTCAGCAGAGGTCCAATTATATCCACGGCCACTCTTTCAAATGGGGTGCCCAAGATTGGCATCTCTCCAAGGGTGTTTTGGTGCAACTTTTTGGCACTGAGGACAAGACTTGACGAAACGTTCAATGTCGCCGGTGATCCCTGGCCAATAATAGTGGCAGGCGATCCTTTGAGTCGTGGCGCTCATTCCCATGTGTCCACTAAATGGGATAGAGTGGCCCATCTCAAGCACCTGGTTCCTATAGGTTGCAGGAACTACTAATTGGTTGTGTTCCTGTCCTTCGTTTCCAGCTCGGCGATACATCAATCCATTTTTCATAAAGAAGTCTCCCTTGGTAGGTGGGTTGTGTGTCCTAGGTAATTTTTTAAAACAGGGCGCCAGTGAGGAATCTTCCATTTGGGCCCTCTTCAATTCCTCGGGGAGGATATTGGTAGCAGGTTCCTGCTCTGCGTCTTTTTTGACTGTCCTCTAGTCTGTACGGCCGCTATGACTAGTGGTTGAGTAGGTTCTCCAAGGAACACATATCTACATCCCAAGATTAAAGAGTAGATTGGTTCGTCCATTATAGCTGCACGAATCTCTCCTGTCACGAAACGAGATTCCACTCTGATAAGTGCAATTGGCAGTGTCATGGGTGCAACATCCTTCGTCGGACCTTGGATGTCGACACTCTCTTCTGTTATCTGGTCAGGGGTGACAAGAGATGCCCTGACCACCGCATCGAAAGCAAGTCCTGTGTCATAAAGGCACTCCACAGATTGTCCGTTTACGAGGACTGATTCGATGACGGGAGGATGAGAAAGGTTTCCGGTACTCTGCTCCTTCCGGGGTGACGATTTTGTCTGCAGACAGGCAGCATTTTTGGGAGAAGGTCTGCGCTTGCACTCATTAGTGTTGTGATTGTTCAAGCGACAGTACCTGCACCATTTATCTCCCTGTCTCTGGTGTGGCGCAGCATTTTTTTTGTTTTCTCTTTGTAGTTATCTTTTTTTGTGTGCTGTTTATGCGAGATGTGTGGTCCTTTGCTTTGTTGGACTGGTTGGGAGCGAGCTGGTTGCTTTGGCGCCTGATCCAGAAACTTCTTCCTGGCTCCTTGAGACTCCATGAGAGCAATTTGGAATCGCTCTGCCAGTGTAAGAATATTTTCTAACCGGTCAGCGCCGTTTTCAGGGAGAAATCTACGTATTTCCACCGACATAGACTCTTTTAGTTGCTCTATCACAATCAGCTCTTTCAACCCGTCATAGTTCTCGGTAAAGTTTCCCAGTGTACACCACTTCACTAGGTAGTCTTCAATACGGGCTGCGAACTGTGAGAAAGTCTCTCCGGTCTCCTTCCTAGAACCTCGAAATTTTTTTCGGTAAGCCTCTGAATGAAGCTCGTACCTCACCAAGAGAGCTTTTTCAATGCCTGATAGTCATCTTGCTCTCCGGCCGGAAGTTTATTAAAAACTTCGTAGGCGGCACCTCTTAGGCCCTGGGAAAGTTTCAAGTTCCACTTCCGTTCTTCAAGTCCAAACCCTGTTGCAAAGCGTTCGAAGCGGTCTAGAAAAGCGTCCATGGTATCGTTCCTTTCTGAAAAAGGTTCCAGCGGACAGTTCATGGCATTGGGTGGCGCAGGCTGCGAAGTAGGCACACCATCTGAGCGGGGTGAGTACCCTCCCTAACAGTTGGAAGCTGCTGCACTTTTTGCCAGCTCTATCTGATTGGTCTGTCCCTGGATTTCCACTTGCTTCATGTTAAGTGCATGCTCTGCTGCGGCTTTCTCTTTCCGCTCCACTGCTTCTGCTGCGGCTTTCCGCTCTGCTGCTTCTGTTGCGGCTTTCCGCTCCGCTGCTTTTGCTGCGGCTTTCTTCTCCGCTGCTTCTGCTGCGGCCTTCCGCTCCGCTGCTTCTGCTGCGGCGTTCTCCTTCTCCATTGCAAGTTTCTGCACTTCCATCTCTTGCATGGAGTTTATCAGTCTCCTCACTCACAAATTTCATCAGATCTTTTCCACTTAACCCGTATTCACGCTAATTTTTGCAGCATCTGCCATGATATGCAGTACGGGTTCGCGAATGGAAAAATTGGCAGTGACCTCTAAACAAAATTATTTGACTCGCACAAGTAATTATCTCTTTAAAACCAGCAATTTTAAAATTAGTAATCAAGTTCAAATAGTTCTTAAAAAATCACTCACTCCGCGTATTACGAAAAAATATCAAACAGATTATCTTGCAGTTTCTATGAAAAATTTACTAAATATTTATGATAAAATGTTTCCCAGCAGTTACAGAAAAAGAAAAAAATTCAGTTTCCTACAGAATCCTCTGTTCTCAAAAAGTGTTTACTCTGTCCGTTTGATACTTAATTTAAAAAGTATCACTCGTGCTTTAGAGATATAAATTATCCCCCTTATGAAATAGACAAATTATAGTAAGAGTCGGTCTAGGAGGTAATCCAAAATGCCAACAAATTTTGCAATTATCGCAACTGTATAGCGGGGATGAAAATGTGATTTTTCACACTTCTAAGTCCGGGTTCACTAATCCCAAGACGAGTCCACAATTGTCGTGTGGTGCGTATTGGGGCAACTACGACAGTAGTTTTTGCCAGGAATAGCCTATGAGATATTAGGTAGAAGGTCTCTAGAAATTGGCTCGTTAAGAAAGAATAAAGACCTATTCGAGATAGGGACAAGAAGACGGGAATGCGAATGCCTTCCACTGGACAGTGTTTTCTAATTAATTATGGAAAGAGTTCTGTTTCCCCACGACCTTAGCTTCTGCCCTTAGATCCCGTAACAGAAAAAGCCCCCAACCTCATCTGAGTAGAGAAAGGTTCCTATAGGTGAATATGTAACACCGACAGCACGAGTGATACATTAACAAACTAGATAATGATCAAACGATCGTTGGGTTTATTAATGAAATATCCACACATATAGGGTTATTAATGGTTAGAACGTGATGATGGTGAAAGACGATTCACACAAAACACACAGATGAGATAATAAAATTGCAGTTAATTAAGTAGTAGTTAATTAAGAATGAACTGGTGCAAAGCGAAATGATGATGATGTGATATGATACGTGTTACCAAAATGGTGAGTAATCTACACAATCCATGTGTCTCTAAATGCTTCTCATTGATATGATGATTCACATGTATGCATAAAATGTCCCAAGTTGTTATACGTTATGTCGAGTGGGGTATCTCTAAGTCGAGGACGTTCTGATGAAAAGTGTTGTCGTAATTAGAACGTTGACGAGATATATATATGTATATTCCTTCCCTGTTTGAGTATATCTCTGTAGTGTTGATCAACAGTTAATAGCTGTCATATGAACAAAAGGTCTGTTGTCTAATCTCCCAAGGGTACTGGTCAGGCTGGATATCTTCAAGAAATGTTAGAGGTATGTAGACTCATAATCTTGCGTATGTGGTCGTGATTCATAAAATATACTTTAGAGTCTGCTTCATAGAATGCGCTTAAGAGTGTTTTGCACTTGGTATAAATATGAGATTCCACTTTTGAGCTCTTTTGCTTGACTTCAGATAATAATGATCTTTCGAGTGATTTGAACTTGTGATGACTATGTATTGAACTTGTGAGTCAGCAGTATATGGGTGACGAAAAATGCTGCGTCCACCTTCTGACTTGTGGGTGAGACAATATTCCTTTTTAATTGAGGAATGAAAGATGTCCTATGGCGAATTCTGCTAGCCAAATGTCCGTTTTGGATAACGTATTTCTGGTTAGACGTCAGACATGTTGCGTGTAGACTCAGACTTCTGATGAACTGAAGACACACAAAAGTCTTCGTAAGTTTTTCACATTTAACATCACTGGTTGACTTTCATTCATACTACTGCTCATTATTGATCTATCTCTGAGTTCGATTCTAATGGTGTTAAATATCTTGTGCATGAGAGACTGTGATGATGATGAAGGTGAAGTATGAACTATTAATTACCTCCTATCATCCTATCATCTTCTAGGAAAATCTTCTGATTTTATTAATCAGTTATGAAAAGAATTAATTGAAACTCTATCTTTCGCAAATTTAGCTGTGAGGTTAAAATAAACAAAGAATAAGAAAATGTATTAATAATCTGTATAAAATCTACTAACCTTCTTTTCCCTTCGCAAAATCCTTTACGAACACAATTCAACACAGAACTAAATTATTATCCACTCTGAATAAACACATGTATTTAGGCTAGGCGATTTAGGGATTGTATCTCTTCCTCACAATGTAAAAACTGGACTCCTCTCTCTAGCGAGCTACGCGGTATTATATCAGAAGTCCAATGTGGGTTTCTTGGATCCGTGACTTACAGCTCCGCCCATACAACCAATCCTTAATAGCCCCTCTGGTCACTCATTAACAGGATCGCTCTTTTCCCCAGTCAGTCCAAACGTGGGTGTGGTAATTCGCGACCAACTTTCGTTGCCTGGCTTGTTTGACAAACAGGTAGTGAGATAATTGGCTGGCCAATGCAAAAGGACTGTCACATTATTCTCTGGTTGTTTATCGTTCCGTGTATTGGCGGGACTCTTTGTTACCTCCGTCCATTGTCGCCAGCATGCTAACATGTCCTCTTTGTGGCGCCGCCTATTGATTTACATGCCGGTTGGTTTAATCAGCATGAGACGTTTTCCCCTGGCCAAGCTGGGCGTCCAATGTGGTGACCTGGCCGAGCAACAAAGATAACCACAGTCCACAGAAATTGTATAATGCCCAGATGTCTGATTTGGATGACCAGATGTGTTTTCACCAGATTTATCCCGATGCAATGTGTGCTTCAAACGATAATGTCAGGTATGGGGACTCAATCAAAAGACTTTATTTTACCACCGATGAAAGAACAAATGCGGTTCTCTAGATACCAGTCGCGAGTAATCACAACGATGAAATAGCAAATGTGGGATAGCAAATGTGGGATGAAAGAGCACCAATGTGGGAGAAAATACAATACGAGAGATGTGGGAAAAGATAGAGTTATAAGGCCTTTGCGCTCGTTTATGACAATAACACAGAACAGACAGACTGCATGCAGCGTCAATTAAACACCTCCTACAAGCCAGAAGAAAGAGGATAGGACTTACAATTCCACAACTATAAGTACCAGATCGAGTACTGGGCAACTTTGGAATTTACAAGTAAACCCGCAATTTTAATACAAGACTGGAAACTTGGGAAGTGTCTCACCCGTCATAAGAGGAATTATAGATTTCCAGACCAAGTGTTTCACCCGTCATAAGAGGAATTTCTCAGACTTAAGTGATTTGAACAGCATATAAATACAGGGCTGTGGGTCCATTCTAATCTGCGCCAGGAGAAGTGTTTATTCCCAAAATGTTGGGTTCGTGGTTACAAGACATCAGACTTAAGTACTGAAGTTTCTTCGCCACTAGTCTAAGTTTTATATAACAGGCTACAGAAAAAATACGGACATTATTATTAACGCCCTACCAAAACCTCAGTGAGGAAACTTTAATTTTAATTTTCACCCAATTTTCCATATTTATTTTCTTATGTTAAAGACTAATTGACTATTAAATTTGTTGTATGTTATTTTAAACTAAACAATAATAGTTTTTTTCAGTTTATATGTACGAAAGCAAACGTATGAGCCAGTTCCTCTTGACATATATATATAAATATAAATATAAATATAAATATATATATATATATATATATATATATATATATATTTATATTTATATTTATATTTATATTTATATATATATATATATATATATATATATATATTTATATATATATAAATTTAGAGCCATTAATTATAAGAGGGCATTCGTTGGATTACTCCAACTGGGGGCTTGACGGACCAGAATCATTGCATAACCCCTTCACAAAAGACGACGGACCAGATAATAAGTTAACAAATTTGCTCAGCCCTTAAGCAGCGTTTGTTCTTGACTTCTGGGAATTTTTTGTGAAGGCTCCCCTAAGGTAAAAACGACATTCATCTTCTATCTATATCTTTGCCAAGAGTAATCTTGCGCGAAGATAGATACCTTGGACGACCTACTTTTAGATACGCTTGCGTTGTGACCATTAGTGGACCACTACTGCAAAGCAAGGGAAGGCAATCTCGTAACAATTCACAGCGAGCAAACAGTTGGATTATGGAAAGAAGCCAACAACTTGAACTGGAGACAGGGATGTGCGGAGATGCAGATTAAATCAACAGACGATCAAGATACTCGTCTGTCCAGTTTCATTCGGGAAACGGATTTAACTCATCATTTTTCTTAAAAATGTAATTTTTTTTATTGTTTCTTCAAGATAATATTTTAATTTAAAGTATTGCAGACTTATTATTATGGATCAAAATGATAAGATGGCTAAAAGGCTGAGACGATCGCGTCATTCACAGCGAGACTATAGAAGAAGCAGCAATGTAATACGTGTAACAGAAACAACACACTATAATTAAAAACCTGCCAATTTTGGCGGGTTGTTGCTAGTTTTATCATAAGATGAATTAAACATGAGCTGAGCAACATACGTGCGCACCATGCACACTCATACACACCCACACTCAGCGCTAACCAAGAAAAAAATACAGCAACATACAAAGTTTAGTCTCACAAACTGCTTACTTTTATTCCTGCCACCATGTTTCTTTCAGGAATGTATGTTTTGGTGGCAATGGCCTCCAGTCGGTGCGCCTCGGACGGCCAATCAAATTCCAGTGAAGTCCACTCATACACAAGTTCAGTGTCACCAAATATCTGTGCCTTGGCGTATGTTAGTACTAGCAATAAGAACATCACATGAAGGCGTCCCATTCTAGATTTTTGTATCACCCACACCCTCTCTTGAGGTTGAAAATATTCGATAACTCGAACAGAATATATTATTAAGCTAATAATTTCTACAACAATAACTCACAATACTTGTTTTCTTTTTGTGTGTATTGTCAAATCCTTTATCAGCAGGGGTCCTGCGAGAAATCTAAGTGCCACCTAACAGAAAACATTTAGAAACGAGATTACAGTGCAACAAACGGTTAAACTGCCACAGACTGTCAGTTATTCTCGCTGACTGACTGTCGTTTTTATATGCTGGTTTAAATCTAAACTGCCCGCTTGTGCACCAAAACGAAAACACGATTTTATGAGGCTTAAAGATAAATATGTGCGTTGCAGTAAAACCTTATTTTTTTGTTCTCTCCATCGAAATGTCAGCAAACATTAACGTTGATTTTAGCGCTTTCATCTGATCCTATTGCAAAGGTTCATTACACGTGTGTAGTAGTCGTACTGACATGGATCTTGTGAGCATACGTGTGATGACAGCCTTCCAGTTATCTCGCGTGATTCCCACTTTTTTTTTACTTCTCTCTTTCCACTTTTGCTCTTCATCATAAAGTTATATGCTTCGTCGCTACGTGATGGCTGGGCCTACCCGTCGTTCATCTTTCTATACGACTCCCATGTTGCTTCGAATGAGTTTGCTACAT
The DNA here is from genome assembly GCA_024509875.1 of Oreohelix idahoensis. Classification (NCBI taxonomy): domain Eukaryota; kingdom Metazoa; phylum Mollusca; class Gastropoda; order Stylommatophora; family Oreohelicidae; genus Oreohelix; species Oreohelix idahoensis. The sequence continues at coordinate 17,259 of JAMPIV010000324.1, read as the reverse complement.
CGTTGTTCATCTCTTCTACAGCAACTAGACACCGTTTTACAGTCTTTGCCTTGTGTTATTTGCAGCGCTGTGAAGCCAGAGTCGTGGAGTATGAATACAATTTAAGCAGAGTGGTGCTCGTCCCTTGGAGTCCCGCCAGGCGGCGAGAGTGCCGGACCCTCCGCCTCGAAGGGGTCCAACCAATACTACTGGTGGTCACCTTCCCCTGAATTGTGGAGTCAATATACAGAGAGAAGGGGCAAAAGCTATTGACCAAACACCAAGAACACTCTATCGTGGTGGGTTTTGATGTTATGAAATGTTGTTGATATGTTTCCTTATTGTACTGAATGAGGCCAGCTGTGAAGGTCCCTGATTCTAACAAATTTAGGGTTGAATTATCACGGTACCTTTCTGCTACCACCTTATGGCCTCAAGCAGACTTATTCTTGACTAGTATGAATGATAGCTACGTCTAATGTCTAGGGATATGCAAGTGTGGTGTGATGGTACTTTAACAATAATACACCTCTACACAAACAAGTATTAAAGGCTATGATTAAAGGAAATAACACTTGGGATATATTTGTACAATTAATAATTTTCTGTATGATTTATTTGGTCCTGAACCTAGTATTCTTCTGGTCAGGACTTTAAAAATGAAAAGAATTCAAGATATATACAAAATGTAAATTTTATACCCACAGGGACAAGTGTCCAAACAAATACTGTTAAATTAAACTAATAGTGTTACTAAAATCTGTCTATTACTGGTTTCTAACACTGGATGGCTGTTTGGGATTCTTTAATCACTCCCAGTCTCTTTAAAATACACTGTCACTGTTAATTTCACTAGGGAAATATTTTATTTCTTGAATACAGGGGTATGCTGCTCTTATAGCTGATGTATTGTTAGGGTACCAGATATTTCACTTATCTGACCCACTGGAACTGTCTTAATTCTTTCTGCCGAATGACCACTGCTCCAAAAGTAATAGGGGGGATACTGGCGACCCCTATCACTACTGGACTCCAAAACTCCTCAACGGCTTTCCCATAGAAATCTGGCACCGGACTAGTGCCAGATAAAACCCTGTAGGAGGCACATGTCTCTCCTACAAAGGCGGCACTGCATCTGCAATAATATTATTAATCTTTCTTTTCTACCATACAATGGGATAGGTGAGCTGTGTCCCTCTGGTCACCTAAGAAAACATTTTATTTCACAAAACATGTGCATTTACAAAACTGGCAATGTGTTTTATCTTAATTCTCCTTCAGGCCCTGCACAAATCAGCTTGGGACTTGATTACTTACAGTCGTGATGGCAGCATCTCTCACTCACATTTTTAAACAAAAGATATATGAATAATGTCGGTCTTACCATAAATTCAATGAAAAAAACACAGGTACGTTGAATAGCAGATTCCAGATATACTGCTGGCTGAACTGTGATGCCTATACTTTCATATATATTTGCTTTAATAAGGCTAATCACTTTTCTTCAGAAATACACAACGTCCTGCTCTCGGGACTATCTTCTACAAATGGCGTCAAGCCTTTGAATTTTCTCAATAATATGAAAGGCTTTGGCCAATGAACGAACGACAATTTTGAAATTTGAAATTAAAAGCAAAAACAGACTTGATTTTTGGACACTACCAAGTTTTTTTTTCCTCTCTCATTCTTAGATTTCTACTGCTAAATATATTTGGTGTTAAGCCATCCCATAATTTTTCTCCCCCTTTTCTGCCCCTTTCTACAACAGACTACTTGTACCCTTTCTTGCCTTTTTCAAGGACGCGTCAAAAAATGTCACCGTTAGTGCAAGTCCAAACGAGCATGTGTTGGTCTGTCTGTACGAACAAATACAGTCTTTTGTCTATAACTTTATTTCTATCTGTCGGATTTTTGATTCGAAAGCATATTACCCATCAGGACAAGACCAGCTCTAAGACTAGCTAACTTTTATGATCCTAAACCTATTAATAAAGAATTCAATATATTTTCCATTTTGGTGTTCGTTGTTTTTCTAAGTTTCAACTACTTGAATGTTATAAAAATCGCCTCAGATCTTCCTTTTTCCCGATAGGAAGTAATTATGCGTGTGTGTATAAATATATTTTTCCACAGTGTCTGTGGTTAGAAATGTATTGGACTAGCGGGGCATGTTTAAATTTTCAAACTTGCGACATCGTTTTCGACACAAGCTAACGGCATCGTCTCGCACTGTTGGCCTGAGTAGCAAATTCAAGCTTCTAACACTTGACAAGCCGGCAGCAGGTGTCCGCTCTCTCAATCTTATGCGTTCGTGTGTTTTATTCTTTCTATCTTTCCTGGAACAACTGCGCTAGTAGATTTTTTCAAATTTTTATCGTTAACCCTTGACGGGCGCGTTATAAATGCTAATACTACCAACGCGGCGATAAGATTTCTCACTATGTTCTGTCCTGCTTAAATCAATGCGTTTTCTGGCGCGGGGAAGAAGACGCGTTACAACTTTACTAATTATATTTCTACTGCTATTATTTTGACTTTAATATATATATAATTTATGATTTTATCGCTGTATCACTGTACTTTACCACACACTCAACATTCTGCAGTGGAATGCAGAAGGAGTTCTCAACAAAAAGTCCCCCTGAAAAACCGCCTTTATGAGGATCAAATCGATGTGGCTTGCATCCAAGAAACACATCTCAACATAGATTCTCAATAAGAGGATACCAGGCTTTCCGACTCGATCGAGAAGGACACAAAGGAGGTGTGCTATTACTTACCCGAAGCTCAATACCAAGTAGCGAAGTATCCGTGAACTTCAACGACCAGTCGGAAATTTTAGGGGTTGACTTTAAAACAAAGGACACGAACATGCGTATCTACAATTTGTATGGCCCACCGAGCAAAGACCTGTCACTTGCAAGTATGGAAATAAAGCGCTCAAACTGCATAGTGGTCGGAGACGTCAACAACCACTCGGTTACATACAGTAGAGGAGAGAAGTGGAGGACTGGGAGATAGACACAAACCTTCACCTTATCAACATTCCAGATGATAAACCCAGTTTCTACTCTAGATGATGGCACACCACTTCCACTCCAGACCTAGCTTTCGCCACAGGGGACATCTTTCACAAAATTGACCGACAGGTACTTGGCCAGCTAGCAGGCAGCGACCACAGACCAATAAAGCTAGTGGTTAATATGGAGTATGTTCCCCATGAAGTGAAACCATTGCCCCGATGGAATTACAAAAGAGCTGACTGTGATAGTTTTGCAGTGCTGACTGACAGTCTTTGCGAGACCATCAACACACGAAACAACAGCATGAAAAATATGGTTGAAAGCTTTAATAGAGCAATACTTCAAGCAGCTATTGAGACCATTCTGAGAGGGGCAATAAAGAACTATAAACCATACTGGAATAAAGAGCTACAAAAACTTGAAGATGAGGTAACAGAAGCCAGAGACACGGCAGAAACAGAACAAACAACTGAGGCAAACATCTTGCTCAAAGCATCCACTGCAAAGTACAAAAGAACATTAAACCAAACAACAAGAGATTGCTGGAAGCAAAAAAGAGAAAATCTCAACCTAGATAAAGAAGGGAACAAACTGTGGAAACTAGTTAGGGTTTTGAACAACGAAGAACCTTACAAAAATCACATCACAATCAAACAAGGTGAAAATATGCTCTCCGAAAAAAAAGCTGCAAATGCACTCATGGAACACTATGCTTATGCAAACCACATTGATGTCCCGATAGACAGAAGAAAGGCCATCATTGATAAACAAAGGAGTCATGACAACAAAAAGCTAGCACCAGAAGAACACATGATAGCAAAGTTAACAATGCAAGAAATGGAAGAGGCAATGAGGGCGCTAAAGAAAAAGGAGTCACCTGGAAAAGATGGGATAATGAAATGCTAACAGGCCTAGGAACAAAGGCAAAAAAGAAGCTTCTGGCCATCCTAAACTGCAGCTGGAAAAGGGGAAAAGTACCACATGCATGGAAAGACGCCATACTGATTCCAATACCTAAGAAAAACGAAGTTCAGACAGAACCAAATGGCTACAGACCTATCAGTCTACTTAGCTGTGTTGGAAAATTGATGGAGCGCATAATTAATACCCGACTGATGTGGAATCTGGAGGAAAAACATCTCTTAGCCCCATAGCAAGCAGGATTCAGAAAACACAGATCCACTGAAGATCAGATCACTTATATAACTCAGAAAATTGAGGACGCTTTCCAAGAAAAAAAGCACACACTGGTGGTTTGGGTGGATTTAGAAAACGCATTTGACAAAGTGTGGAAAGATGGACTAAAAGTCAAGCTGCAAAGAAGTGAAGTGTGTGGGTGAATGTTCAAATGGATCAGCCACTATCTTGTGAATAGAACTGCCACAGTCCAACTACAAGGACAGACCAGTAGGAAGATGGTATTGGAGCAGGGTGTTCCCCAAGGGGAAGTCCTGTCACCCACGTTGTTCCTCGCATATATAAATGACATAATAATAATAATAGCCCCTTCAGTCATAACTGACCATGGGAATGCGCCCCTGAGGTGACAGCCCTCAGCTGCTTATTTTCCTGGTGCTCCTTTCGACGTTTTCTCCTAACCTCTGCTTCTTGTGTGAGCCTCTCTTCGCCCAATCTGAGGTGGCGCCGTAAATAGCATCGCTATCATGACATATCAGAGAATATTCCAAGAAGAACCCACAATGCCTCCTTTGCAGACGATTTAGCGCTGTGGATCTCAGAGGAATATATCACTACGGCAAGCATTCGGATGCAGCAAGCCCTAACAGCATTGGAGGAGTGGGCCAAGGTATGGCTAGTAAAGATAAATGAAGGGAAAACATAATTGTAAAGGGCAATTTTTACTATCTTGCAATATAATACATTTATATTCTTATTATGTTCGCAAATATTTTGTAAGCAAAGTATTTCCTTTTTAAGTGCTTAAGGAGAAGTCATTTTTGGGTTGCTTCCCTTGAAAATAGTTCTGTCATCTTCGATCGGACTCCGCAGACGACTCTAGGCCTACTGCGATTTATTCTGTGGCTGGGTAGGAATAGATTGTTCTTGCTTCAGTATATCTATGGCCTGAATTTATACGTAGTGTTTGTATGAGTAGGACGAGTCTGTCTTATATATGGATATCTTTGCATTTCTAAGTCGAACTAATTTGGTTGTCGCTAGAAAAGGTCAAAGGCTATGCAGCGGAAGTATCGCTAGCAAAGGGTGTGATCCATGGCTGTCATCCTGTGAGGATGCCGAGTTTTGTTGTAGCAGGCTTTTTGCCGAAATAGTGATCTATATATGGATGGGGAAAAATGATAATCATTTAGACATGTTGTATGTACTTTACCCCAGTGTTTATTCTCTTTTGCCAAGGAATGGCAAAGTTATATTTCGCATAAAAAGGTAAAACCACAATTTATTATGAACTTGGGCTTCGCCATCGTTGTTGATAAGCAGATGCACAGTGGTACTTTTAAAAAGAATATCCATTCAAAGGAAGAAGACATTCCTATGTATCAGCACTGGATTGTATGATATTATTCAATTACCTCTATGAGAGAACCTATGAAGAAATGAGGACATTTAATGAATGACTAATTTTGGTCTATATTCTATAGTGAGTGAAGCTCACGAGAGAGAGAACAGCCATGTTGAAATTCATATACTTTGTATTTATCGAGTGAGAAAAAGGGATGCCTGTACTATCGCTCGATGAACCAAGAGATCACTGCTACATGTGAGAACCCATGTCTGGGATTCCTATATTATGAAATATATATATATATTGAACTTTACGTGAAGGAATATTCGCTAGACGAGGTTAGGTCTAGGAGCCTTCCTATGTATTGGTTATGGTCTGACGTGCCCAGTCAGTAAAGCCAGATGATTTACATGATGGAACGCTGAATGCTTATTTACGAATGCTCCATTATGATATTTGCCAAGCATGAATGCTAACTTAAGATGATATTCCTGTGATCAACATTATGCTGTCTATGTCGACATTTGTTCCTGTAACCATACACGTACTGTCCAAGTGTGCGTCCCATTAAATGTTATAAAAAGACCACCGTAGTTCCAGTACTTCTTGAATTCGAACAGTGTGAGTATGAGTGATGTACTACCAACCTGTCAACTCTATCGAATCATTCTACCATTCGCGTACTGACATTCAGATACACACTCATTGTTTACACTCACATTCTTGTCGGAGCCTCATCACGTTCCAGGACAAGATGACCTGTATGACCAAAACTGTGCTGGGTTTGATGAGTTGACAATCGTTACACTTTACTACACCAGTCCCAACATCTACATTTATCCACTGGTGGACATTCACATCATTTAGCAAATAAAGCATGATTCAACAACTAGTAGCCAGTATGAGTTAACAACTACACAAAGAAAGAGTTTAACAACTGGTGTGCCAGCTTCCTGGGTCAACCTGCACAGTGACCATATTGAGAAGTAAACTACTGAGACCAGACGTTCCTTGGGGTCTGTTACGACACACAAATACATCAACAGTACAACTCTACAGTGATGTCAGCGTGACCTGTCCTGTCGAGAGTATGCAGTAACTAGGTCAGGGTTTGTTGACATTTGGTTCATTGGACATTTGCCATACAACTGACAGTGTTACACAGCGAGCTTGGTTGAAACATAGAACATTACACATCAGGACTGGAGAATATTTGACAGTGTTTGCGAAAGAAAATGTTATTGAACTGAGAAGTCCTACATTGATTGTTATCATTCAAATCAACGATGGAGCTTCTATTTCTGTGTTGAATTTAAAATAATTAGACCAGAAGTATTTGTTTAATAAAGTACCACAGTACTGTACTATTAGGCAGTGTAACTGAGCCTTCATTCCAACACATTCTTTCTGCAACACTCTATTTACATCATATTGCCATACTATTTATGCATTTATGTATTTATGTTTAACTATTTATATGTGATATTTGTTTGTATCCAGCGGGTTGTTGTTTCGGTTGGGCGGTGTCACACAGCAGAGTATCCCACGTAATAGAGGGTCTGATGTGTGCGTTTCTATAGGTGCAATTTTCTTCATTGAAAATTTGCTGCGACAGCTGTTGCTATTAGTGTTAGCTGTGAAGTCTGTACTCATTGTTGTTTTTGTAATATTCCTCTGTTCTTTAGTTTGTTTTGATTTGTTTGTAATTTGTTGGTCTACCCTATTCTATCTTTCAGTTCTATTCTCAATTTATATTTATATACTGTGGCGTTATTTGTATTTGTTATCCTCTTGCGGTTTATCTTTTATTGTTTTTCCAATTTTATTTATTTCATTTCCGCAAATGTTTTCATGTTTTTCTGTATAACTGTTTTGTTTTGTGCCTGATCGACATACACTATTTAAAATATAGTTGATCATATAAATTGATGTACAAGAATCAACTGATAGTTAATTGCTATTACTAAAGGTACACAGTTGATGATATAAAACACTATTTCTGGTGCACTGCACTTATATTATAGAGTGAACCAGCAACTTATAGCTGTTATTATATAAGGATTTATACAAGACCTTTGTAAGGCTTGTTTCCCACAGTGATTGGGATAGTTAAGTACTATTTTTCACAGGTTACAAAGTTATCATACAAAGTCTTTGATTAAGACTAAGAAAGTAAATTTATTTACTTTTGCAAATTACTGATCTTATTAGACAAGATGTCTACCTTGGATTATTTTATCACACAAGGCAGGGCTCTTGATAAGACTGGTCAGCAGTTAGAAGAATGGGCAGTTGCTCAATATGACAAAGCATTGGCTGCTGAAGAAAGAAAAGCATTGATTGAAGAAAAGAAATTAGAAGCTGAGGAAAGAAAATTACAAAGAGAGGATGAACAAAAGAAATTGCAGATACAGACTGATGAAAAAAGATTCCAGATGGAAATGGAAAAAGAGAAAAGAAAAGATGAAGCTGCTGCTGAAGAGAAAAAATTACAGGCTGCTGCAGAAGAGAGAAAATTACAAGCTGAAGCTCAAGAAAAAAAAGCAATAAGAGAACATGAACACCAAAAAGAACTTTTAGCATTTGAGTTAGAAAAGTTAAAGTTAACAAACATAAGTAATGTTAATCAAGCATCTAGTGGTAATGGTAAACCCTTTACTTACAAGGTCAAGGTACCAGCGTTCAACCCTTCCAGTGATGACATAACATTCTGGCTAAACAGATTTGAACGCTCGTGTCGAGCACATAATGTGGACAAATCACAATATGCTAACCAGTTATCAGAAAATCTGAAAGGTGATTCTCTGACTAGTTTAAGTTTGGTTGAAGAGGCTGACAAAGATAACTATGATGTTATTAGGGCAGCCTTATTAAAGAAGTATCAGTTGTCTGAAGAGGGTTATCGGAAGTTGTTTAAGACAATGGTGCCTGAGGCAGGTGTAGAATTCTCAGAATTCATTGCAAGGACACGACTTACATTTGATCGTTGGATTGAGCTATCCAAAACAGAAAAGACTTATGAAGCCCTTATGGACTTGATACTCAGAGACAAGATTATGTCAAGTATAAATAAACCTTTCCTCGAATTCTTACATGAGCGTAAACCTAAGTCTCTAAAAGAAATGGAACAGTATTGTACCCAATACGTCACTGCACATCCGGACGTAGCCATTAGCAACAGTAAGGTTAAAGAAGGTATGCCAGTTGCTTCTGCAACACCATACAACCCTAATCACTCTCACAAATTCCAAGGACCTCAAAATAGGTTTAATAAAAAAGGTAACTATTACAGTTATCAGAACCAAGGTAACCAATCATTTCAGGGTTCTTCTTCGAATACCTGGAGAAGAGCTGACAGCCCTCGATTCAGGGGTGGTCATAATTACAGGAACTTTCGCAAAGGAAGTCATTCTAGAAACTATCCAAGTTTTCCTTCATGGAGACAACAGGATCATAATTACCGAGATACTCATTATAATGAATATGATGATAGTAACCAAAGGAGCTATGATTCAAACCCGAGTAGAGGTTATAATAGTGGAAACAATGATAAGTACAGAGGCAATAATAACAGAGGTAGAGCACAATTCAAAAAACATAAAGCTCATTACCAGGCGAACTCTGCACAGCAAGAGTCCCACGAAGCCTATAAACAAAATAAAGATAATGATGACTCTAATAATATGGCATGTGCCGCTTTTGATTTTGGGAGAGCATCTCAGTGCCCCCAATGCAAAACATTATTTGAGCCAACCACAGTGTCTACTTTAAGCTGTGGCCATCCTCTTCCCGCTCTTCCTGCGTCAATCGCGCATGATGGGAGAGGTTCTCTTGTCTTACACAAAGGTTTAGTAAATGACAATCCAGTCTCAGTACTTTTTGATTCTGGATGCACAACTATTGGGGTTAGGCAGTCACTCATAGATCCTTCTCATTCTACAGGCAAAGTAGTCAAATGCGTAACATTTGGCGGCACCATAGAGAAATACTCTACCGCTATCATTAGGATTGCTACTCCTTTCTTCACAGGAGATGTACACGCATGTCTTTTGCCGGATCCGATCGCTGATCTTATCATCGGTCGCATTCACGGAGTCAAAGAATGCACTCCGGAGCAAATTTCCGTTTGGGAAAATCAAAATATGCAATCTGCTAATGCAGTAGTCACTAGAGCTCAAGCTCTCAATATGCCTGAAACTTCATCTGTTGAAGATAATGAAGTGCATAACCAAGATGATCCCTTGGTAATTTCTCGTGACTCGTTTATAAAACAACAAGAAGAAGATCCGACTCTTAAGAAATTCTTCACTCTTGTAACAAAAGGTGATCCGAATAAAGATTCAAATTGTAAATCTTGGATTACAATGAAGAATGGCGTACTTGTACGTATGGTGCAAGACTCCACTAAGTCAAGTCATTCTCAGATTCTTGTACCCAAGAATTTGAGAGTTAAGATCTTACAACATGCACACGACTCTCAGTGTGCTGGTCACATGGGTTTTTCCCGTACTAAGTCAAGAGTTCTTGCGGCTTTCTTTTGGCCTTTTGTGAACAAGGACATACGGATCTATTGTCGATCCTGTAAAGTATGTCAAGAAGTCAAATCCAAAGGTCCTCGTCATGCTGCGCCTATTCAGGCTGCAGATATTCCTATTCGTCCATTCCAGAAAATGGCGATAGACATCATTGGTCCATTCAAGATCAAATCTGCTAGAGGACATCAGTTTATCTTAACGTGTGTAGACATGTGCACACGTTGGCCAGAGGCTATCCCTCTAAAGAGCATTACTACCGCTGACATTGCAGATGCTCTTTGGCTTATATTTTCTCGGCTGGGATTCCCCGGAGAAATATTATCAGATCATGGCACCCAACTGATATCGGATACCATGTCTCAAGTAATGTCTACTCTACAGATAGAGAGATCTTTGAGTAGCATCTATCATCCTATGTCCAATGGGATGGTCGAGCGACTAAATAGAACACTTAAGAACTTATTAGGGAAGATAACTGAGGATCATCCTCAGGATTGGGATAGGGTTTTACCCGCGGCCCTCTTCGCGTACAGAGAGGTCCCCAATGAACATACAGGGTTTTCGCCCTTTGAACTTGTCTTTGGCGCGCGACCGCGCGGCCCAATGTCTTTGCTGCATGATCTTATAACAGCTGACAATATTGACGATGACACAAAATCTTCTTACGAGTATGTCATCGCGCTGAGACAAAAGATTATCGAAGCATGCAAATTGGCAACGTCCTCTTCTGAGTTTGCTAAGCAGAAGGCAAGACAATTTGCTAATAAGAAGAGAACTTTACGACAACTTTGTCCTGGTGACAAAGCATTTGTTTTGCTACCTTGTCGTGAAAATAGACTCCTTATTAGTTGGAAAGGTCCGTACGATATAATATCGAAAATTTCAGATGTTGACTACATCGTCGATATTAACGGGAAGCATAAAACCTTCCACATCAATATGCTTACGGAGTTCCATGAACGTCCTGACTATCTACAGCCTATTTTCCAGGCAACGGACGATTCTCATGTCAAACATGGTCATTACTCATCACTGTCTGTAATACAGGATGAGGAAACAAGTTTTTCGGATGTTAATCTCCCGCTTCCAATGATCCCACTTCATTCTAGTGAATCATGGAAAGACGTTACTGTTTCTCCTGATTTGTCTCTAGGAGAACGGCGACAAGTTTCGTCTATGTTACAAACATTTCAGGATGTCCTCACTGACATCCCTGGACAAACTCATGTCATTGAGCATGACATTGTTCTAACTGAACATACTCCAATTAGGGTTAGGCCTTATCCTATCCCTATACATTTCCAAACACAGGTTGAAAAGGAGTTGGATGAAATGATAGATTTACAAATAATCGAACCATCCACTTCTGCATATTCTTCGCCGATGGTTATTGTTCGAAAAAAAGACAATAACATACGTCTTTGCGTTGACTATCGCAAATTGAATCAAGTTACGAAGTTCGATGCTGAACCTATGCCTTTACTAGAAGAGTTACTTACTCGTCTTTCTAAATCGCATTTTTTCACTAAACTTGATTTGTCTAAAGGATATTGGCAAGTTCCATTATCCGAACGCGCCAAACCTCTTACCGCTTTCTCTACTCCCAGAGGCCTTTTCCAATGGAATTTTATGCCTTTCGGCCTTATGAACGCACCAGCTACATTTGTACGCATGATGCGTCGAATCCTATCGTATCGGTCAGATGTCATTGCTTATCTAGACGACATCTGTCTTTTCAGCGATACTTGGGAAGATCACTATTCAGGATTAGTTGAATTATTATCAACTCTGCGTGAGTATAACCTGACAGCAAAACCATCTAAAGCTTGTATTGGCTTTAGCGAAATTGCTTTCTTAGGCCATCGAGTAGGTCACGGTTTCTTGAAGACAGAAGACCATAATATCACTAAGATACTTAACATCTCTATCCCTAGGACTAAAAAGCAAGTGCGAAGTCTTTTAGGTCTCATACAATTTTATGGACGTTTCATTCCGAATCTGTCCTCTATCATGGCACCTCTCTCTACACTATTAAAGAAAGGGTCGCCTAACATGGTTCACTGGTCTCATGAATGCCAATCTTCACTAGAGAAGATCAAAACTATGTTTTCATCACCACCTATTTTAGTGTTACCTACAACAGATAAGACATTTGTTCTTCGTAGTGACGCTTCATCCACTGGGATTGGAGCGGCACTAATGCAAGAGTACTCTGGAACTCTGCATCCTGTAATGTACATATCCAGAAAACTTAATGCTGCAGAAAGGAATTACTCGGTTTTAGACCGTGAATTATTGGCAATGGTTTGGTCAATTCTCAAACTCCAAAGATTCCTTCTGGGCGCGCATTTCGTAGTGGAAACTGACCAAAAAGCTCTTACGGCTATCCAAAGTAAAAACTTGAAGAGCTCGAGATCAACTCGATACGCAATCGCTCTTCAACCTTTTCATTTTTCGGTACGAGCTATCCGTGGTTCAGAAAATGTGATGGCGGACATTCTGTCCAGATGCCCACATGATGCCACTTAACTGTTAAATATTGGATCTTTTTAATATGTATAACTTTACAACAGTTATTTTTTTTATTTCTTTACTAAGATACACATTTGTAATTTAATAATAGAATGATGGTATCGCTACTTAGCGGTTTATTGATGTTAATTCACCGCTGTTCTTTGATGATTGTTTCTTCATAAATCATAAATTTAAGATTGTAGTGTGAATTTTTGGTATGCATTGTATAATTACCAGAATTGTATTATACGTACATCACACCTTCCTGGAAACATTTATTCGTAGGGAAACAATTTCTCTCAGATTTTGAGATATATATTCTCACCAGTCATATTAGGAATTATAGTTATTCCTGATATTTTCATCTGCGCAGTATTCTTGCGTTGTGAGCCTATTCTACGGTGCTCCTAGATGTATTTAAAAAAAAAAAAAAATTTTTTTTTTTTTCCCGGGAGGTGTGGTAAGACTGTAAAGGGCAATTTTTACTATCTTGCAATATAATACATTTATATTCTTATTATGTTCGCAAATATTTTGTAAGCAAAGTATTTCCTTTTTAAGTGCTTAAGGAGAAGTCATTTTTGGGTTGCTTCCCTTGAAAATAGTTCTGTCATCTTCGATCGGACTCCGCAGACGACTCTAGGCCTACTGCGATTTATTCTGTGGCTGGGTAGGAATAGATTGTTCTTGCTTCAGTATATCTATGGCCTGAATTTATACGTAGTGTTTGTATGAGTAGGACGAGTCTGTCTTATATATGGATATCTTTGCATTTCTAAGTCGAACTAATTTGGTTGTCGCTAGAAAAGGTCAAAGGCTATGCAGCGGAAGTATCGCTAGCAAAGGGTGTGATCCATGGCTGTCATCCTGTGAGGATGCCGAGTTTTGTTGTAGCAGGCTTTTTGCCGAAATAGTGATCTATATATGGATGGGGAAAAGTGATAATCATTTAGACATGTTGTATGTACTTTACCCCAGTGTTTATTCTCTTTTGCCAAGGAATGGCAAAGTTATATTTCGCATAAAAAGGTAAAACCACAATTTATTATGAACTTGGGCTTCGCCATCGTTGTTGATAAGCAGATGCACAGTGGTACTTTTAAAAAGAATATCCATTCAAAGGAAGAAGACATTCCTATGTATCAGCACTGGATTGTATGATATTATTCAATTACCTCTATGAGAGAACCTATGAAGAAATGAGGACATTTAATGAATGACTAATTTTGGTCTATATTCTATAGTGAGTGAAGCTCACGAGAGAGAGAACAGCCATGTTGAAATTCATATACTTTGTATTTATCGAGTGAGAAAAAGGGATGCCTGTACTATCGCTCGATGAACCAAGAGATCACTGCTACATGTGAGAACCCATGTCTGGGATTCCTATATTATGAAATATATATATATTTGAACTTTACGTGAAGGAATATTCGCTAGACGAGGTTAGGTCTAGGAGCCTTCCTATGTATTGGTTATGGTCTGACGTGCCCAGTCAGTAAAGCCAGATGATTTACATGATGGAACGCTGAATGCTTATTTACGAATGCTCCATTATGATATTTGCCAAGCATGAATGCTAACTTAAGATGATATTCCTGTGATCAACATTATGCTGTCTATGTCGACATTTGTTCCTGTAACCATACACGTACTGTCCAAGTGTGCGTCCCATTAAATGTTATAAAAAGACCACCGTAGTTCCAGTACTTCTTGAATTCGAACAGTGTGAGTATGAGTGATGTACTACCAACCTGTCAACTCTATCGAATCATTCTACCATTCGCGTACTGACATTCAGATACACACTCATTGTTTACACTCACATTCTTGTCGGAGCCTCATCACGTTCCAGGACAAGATGACCTGTATGACCAAAACTGTGCTGGGTTTGATGAGTTGACAATCGTTACACTTTACTACACCAGTCCCAACATCTACATTTATCCACTGGTGGACATTCACATCATTTAGCAAATAAAGCATGATTCAACAACTAGTAGCCAGTATGAGTTAACAACTACACAAAGAAAGAGTTTAACAATAATACACAGTGTTTTCTCTCTCAAACAAACCACAGAGCTCCAAATTGGTGCTAAATGGGAAAAATCTACATTTGGATAAAAATCCAAACTACCTAGGCATTACCTTTGATCGCCGCTTGACTTGGAAAACCCAGATTAAAAGAAACAGGACAAGAGCAAGGCAGAGAATGGCAATCATGAAAAAACTTGCTGGCATGGGTTGGGGAGCAGACGAGAGAGTACTAAAGAAACTATATACTGGGCGAGTGAGACTAGTCTTAGAATATGGCATTGCAGCATGGTCAACGGCAGCTAAGCCGAACTTTGACAAAATAAACAGAACCCGAAACCAAGTACTGAGAATCATAATAAGGGGCAAGAAGTCAACACCCATTGAAGAGTTGGGAAAGATTACTCACCTCCAGCTTATGGAAGATAGAAGAGATAGCAGAGCCCAGCAACAAGCCGAGAAATTCAGGAGGCTGATAGACCACCCAATGCACCAGAGAATAAACGGACTTGGAAGAGGAAGACTGAAGCGAAGCAACTTTGGAGAGACAGTCAAAACAAAGATGAGAGCAGACCCCATAAACGTAATATCAACATCTACGCCAATATGTACTGCATGCAAGCTACCAACTTGGAAACAACCGTGCTTCCCTGAAATGATAGAAAACGTTCCTGGTATTGAGAGACAGAACAGCCAAAATGAAACAGAAAGGAGAGTCCTAACCACAAAATATATAGAAAAACATTACCCAAGCAACACCTGGATCCATGCATACACAGATGGATCAGCAACTAATGCAACAGTAGATGGGGGTGGAGGAGTCTTCCTGAGCTTAAGCAATGTGTAGTGGATTTTGATGGTATTGTATGGTTGATGTCACCTAGTGTGATGTATGAGGTCAGCTGTGAAGGCTCCTGAGATAAATGTAGATGTGAATTACAGAAGGCCCTTCTTACTACCACTTACGACCTCACACATATCTTTTTTACTAATGAATGTGGTTACGTTAAAAATCTAGGGTACTGATATGTAATGTGTTGTGGTAAATTACACACACACACACACAGATATTTAAGAAGTCTAATAATATTAATAAAATTTATAACACACTGAACTAACTCAGGCTGTTTTAGTGTTTTACAGTGAAATCTTTTGATAAATTTATTTTGTTCTGAACCAAATGTTTAGTTGGTCAGAACATAAGAAATATTATGGAGTCATAAATGGAATGCAAAATCATATGATATAATAAAATGGAAAATGTGTACTTAATTATTTCAAATGACTGGTTAATAATAATTATATTAAAATAGTCACAGGAGAACTTATTACTAGATATGCTGTTGGGATGGTGTAATCACTCCCAGTCTATGACTGCTGTCGTGGAATATTCTAATCCACATATATAAATTATCAAGTAAATATAAAGCCTAATAAATACATATAATAAATAAAGGAAGAAGAATGGTAAAGAACAGTGCTGTCACAATGACTGTACTCGAAATCCCCTTGTTTTCTACTGCGTATGCAAATTGTAACGTTTCACGTTGATATTAAAGGCCTTCTGCAACATACACGCGTTTCCCAAACACACAATAAAATGTGCTGCCTTTCTAAGAAAAACCTTGAAATATGCAAGTTGACCTAAATTTTAAATTCCATTCATGTCTTTTTCTACACTATGTTACCAAGATCAAAAGACAGATGGACAAAAGGATAGCGAGAAGGGAGAGGCAGAAAGCCGAACACTAAACACGCTTCGCGCGATACACAAATGCTGCCATCACGCGTGTAAGACTACATGCACTAACTTTTTTTCAGACGGACAGTGATAAAATACATTACCCTTCCCAGAGTTAGGTTTTAAATCCTGAAAAACTCTTATTAGAAAAGATAACATTAGATGGGTTTACGGTTGAAAACATAACAGTACCCAGACAGCACATCTTCGAAACAGGAGGTAGAAAATACATATTTTGAACGCAGCCACGTAGCTCTTTTAAATTTGGATATTTGGGTTCCTTAGGGCTTGCTGACAAAGAATATGTAAAACGTTACGCAAATAGTCCAGGAATTAATAAATTATACCCAAAATAAAATAGTGGGGATGCCTGACAGCATGGAATCATTTCTGCTCATAAAATTTTTTTATAACGTGTTTGAAAAAAATCTTACGTTACAGAATTAGCCTACCATGTAAACTCCAAATTGATTGGAGCGCAACAAATGAAAGACTAACCACGATTGGTCGGGCTATAAATACTATCTTTCGTTGTTAGGGGAGACGTGAAAAGGTAACATTTTTTCAAACACTTGTCGAAACGTGGCCTCATTGGCTAGACTCGCTGATATACTCACTTAGGAGCGTTAGTTCGAGACCACTAGTGCAAATAATCTTGATAAAGCAACAGTGCGTTGAAGCCAGCTCATATTTGTGTTAAATAAAAGCCTGGAACATAAGCAGATGGGAATTTGTGCCAGTAAATGTGCCAGAATTCATTGCTAATCAACGTATCTGTGTTTATTTCCATGAAATTGTGGTAAGCTTGAACCATTCAGTATCTTTTAATGAAAATTGAATGTAAATTGTTAATTTATGCCTGTATATATATGTGTAGTTCAGTGGCAAACAGGAGATAAAGCCTATAATGCTCCAGCCTGAACATAGGGTGTCGGAGGGAAGTAAAAC